>CAUYQG010124376.1:0-13886 GCA_963574415.1 Tarsius wallacei | reverse complement strand
CGCCCGGCTGATTTTTTGATTTATTGTAGAGATGAGGTCTCGCTTGCCCAGGCGGGTCTCGAACCCGCGGGCTCAGGCAATCCACTCACCTCAGCCTCCCAAAGGCGCGGGATTACAGGCTGAGCCACCGAGCCCGGCTGCCAGGTTCTTTTAAGCAATCGTTCTTGCAAGTACTAAGAGTGAGAACACACCCATTACCTTGAGGATAACACCAAGCCATTCATGACAGATCTGCCCTCATGACCCAGACACATCCCATTTGGCCCCACCTCGAACACTGGGAATCAAATTTCAACATGCGATTTGGAGGGGATAAACATTCGAACTATATCAGGCAGGTAGGTTCAAGATAAGCCTGGAGCATCTTGTTTTGCTGGAAATTAAGGAAGTGCTCCCCACAAAAAAGGATGAGATCATGACACAAAAACATAAGAACCAACTTGAACGGATGCTTTTGGCCAAACCATTTGAACACCCAAATTAATTGAATACAGTAATGGATTATAAACCATTGAAAAATATAGGAATTCACGAGACCATATCAGTAATAGAAGAAATGGAAGTAGCAAGAGCTCAGCTCACAGTCTAATGTCAAGGACTAAACGGCAAATGCAGAGGTAAATGTGAAATTAGAAAATCATCACCTTGCCATCATTATAGTGAAGAAAGGATCAGGCAGAAATCATCATACTCAGTCTGGGGGCCAGTTTTGAAATAGAGCAGAATACTTGCATGAACATAAAATGCTCCCCTATAGACAGTTAGTTGCAAGGAAGAAAACAAAAAGGAATTATACAGCAGAGAAATCAGGCAATGCCTTCACCAGGTGATCAAAATTAACATCGCCTAAGAGGAGCAAGTGGACATTATGTGTTTCCGGATGTGATATTCTAAAGAAGGCATAACATCGCTATGCAAAATTCCTACCTAGTATGCGTGACCCAATCTAATCACAAGAAAACATCATGCAAACACAAAATGAGGAACATAGTTTTTGAATGATGGGGAGGTAGGGAAGAACTATATTCTTCAAAAGTGTTTATGTAATGAAAGACAAAGTCTGTATGAATGCTTCAGATTAAAGGAAGCTAAACTCATGACAATTAAATGTAATATCTGACCCCAGATTGGATCTTGGATGAGATAAAAATGTTGTAAAGGGCATTATTAGGTCAACCAACAAAATTAGAATACAGATGGTGTAGTAGCTAAAAGTATTGTGTTAATGTAAACTTATGAAGTTGATAATTCATAAATTTACCTTACATTCTTAGTAAAGACAAGCTGAAGTACTTAGTTATGATGTATGGAACTTATGTTCAAATGGTCCCGAAACAAAATTATAGGAGAGAGAACAATTGTTAAAGCAAAGAGTAAAATGTTAGCTTCAAACATAAGCTTCTTAAAACATCTGTAAGATTATGTTACTCCCCTAGGCAAAGCCTTCAGGAGCTTTCTACTGCAAATAAAGTAAAATCCAAATTCCTTATCAAGACCTACCAGGCCAACAAGATTGAGCCCCTGATGCCCTCTCTAACATGGCTCCATAAGCCCCCTACCCTGCAACCCCATGTGCTGGTCCATGGAGCGCTCAGATCCTCACACACATCGCACTCTTTCCTGCCTCTGGGAATTTACACATTCTGAGTCTCTGCTTGGTTAATATTCTCTGTCGGCACTTAGTGTCTAACTTGCTTTCATCCCGGCAGTTTTTGCTCACGTGCCACCTCCCCACTCTACTTAAGGCATCCCTGTCCCCATTCTCTATCTTTTCAGCTATATTGTAATTATTTAAATGCATTAGTCTACCTGACCTTTTTCTATCCCTACCTGCACCTCTTTCCTGGAGTAGGGAGGTTGTATATCTTATTTACTGTTATTCTATATCATGTACCTAGCACAAAGTGGGCAGCCAGATAAATAAAATCTTAGCATCAAAATGACCTGCAACAAAACTATGAGACAGTAAAGAGATCAATAGTTGCTGGAAGTTGAGGGGAAGGCGGGATGAACAGGCAGAGCACAGAGGATTTGGGGGGCAGTGAAACTATTCTGTAAGACACTATGATTATAGCTAAATGGCATTATACATTTGTCCAAACCCACAGAATGTACAGCGCATCAAGAGTGAATCCCAATGTTAACCATGGACTTCCGGCAATAATGATATATCATGTAGGTTCATTGATTGTAACACATGTATCACTCCAGTGTACATGCTGATAGTGGGGGAGGCTGTGTCTGTGTGGGACAGGTGTACGGGAACTCTTCACTTCTTGTTCAACTTTGCTGTGAATCTAAAACTGCTCTAAAAATTAGGTCTATTTTAGAGAGGAAACATGGCCTCAGAGTCCACAAAATACCACAAGATGGCACTATTTCTCTCAGAAGTTTCAATGAGGGACGTTTACAAAACTTGCTGGCGCTGAAAGATGCAGCAGGGATTCTGAACCTGCCTCTGTCTCAGCTCTTCATAAAGCTCAAAGTGCTTCACAATAGTCACAGCCCAGACCCAGGTTTGTACTTCCAGTGGGAGTTTTTAAATGTATGTTTTATTATGATGCAGGTATGGTGAGGCCAGCAGATCAGGAGATGACAGCCATCGAAAAGACAGTTTGCTACTCACGGATCCCAGGAAGAGGGGGGTACCAGCAGGTCAGGAGATAGAGCAAGAGCCTTTGCTGTGGTTTCCATGGGAGAGAACAGGTGAGGCAGGGTAAGCAGGCTTAGGATGGGCTGGTTTTAATAACTTCTGGGCTCTAGGGCATAGGGACTAGCCCTCGTATTCTGATACCTGGCCCTGGGGTGATGAGGGCAGGTGGATATTCGCCCAGAGTGTAAGAGCTTGATGAAGGAGGCAGTTGGGGTATGAGCTCTAGAATGACTGATCTGGATGAAGGCAGGCTTTCAAGCAAGTTCTTTGCTATCTGCCTCTAGGAATTGGCTAACCCTGGGAAAGGTGGACTCTCCAGGTCAGCATCTGAACCACATAGTTATTACAATGGAGTGCTGTGACAAAGAGTAATTTTTTCACGGTCACACACGGAGTCAGAAGCAAAGCCAGGAAAAGTCATTTCTTGTGGTTATTACTACCAGGCCACTCAAAGGAGTTCTGATTCTCTGAAAAGTAAATCTTCCATAAGGATGCTATAGAGAAAGATCTGACTGCTTCTATAAACAAGAATATTACTATAACCACAGATTTTGTCAGCAGTTTCTTAACTGGAAAAAAATAGAACTTTGCACTCCTTTAAGTCACTCCCCTTTACCTGTACATGGTCCTGAGGAGACTTAGAAGACACGGAGCCGGACGCCCTAACTCACTCGTACTGGAGGATGGGGAGGAACAGGACATAGAGCATACCAGAGAGAAAAATAGTTACCTGCAGACTGAGCCAGGGAGTATCCCAAGGTTATTCCAGGACCTGGGAGGTTCCAGGCAGGTGTAAACAATGAAGGCTGACCTGGGCAATCGTATTACATCTCACAATCCACAGTGAGGCATCACTTGTGGCAGCAGACTCTCCTGAGCCAGCAATAATCCCCTCATCTAATCTGGTTTCATTAAGTGGACACCAGGCTTGAATCAGAAGAGAGGGGTCACTTATGGGATTGTGTTATTTAGCCAAGCAATCACTTAGCAGTTTTTGAATTTCTAAAACGAATGGGGTCTGTGCTGCTAAGAAATGGAATGCAGTAGACAGTTGATAAAACTGAAATGCTGTTACAACTGGCACAGCCCATTTGTCTTCACCGTCTGTAGTTTTACTGCAGTGCAGTGTCTAACCCCTAACTACGGTGGCGGGATGTCCAGGGAGAGCCGAGCAGTGCAGTTCCTCAGCTTCCTACCTGACGATGAGACTGCTTGATGGAGACTGTGAGCACGGTCTATTCAGAATGTTGAAAATAATCCTCGGAGGTGTGGGAGGTCTGGGGAAGTGATTATTCGGGAATGAAAGGAAGGATCTAAATTGAACAAAGTTAGCCAGACGGCATCTCCTGTTCGTCTTTTGAAGTTTACTGCTGCAACTGTGCAGGGCAATCCTCTTGGGACAGGCTCAATCCTCTTGGGACAAGAGGGTCAGCACTGTGTGGCTCCCTGGGTTTAATCCGAAGCCCTCCTGCTTCCCAGAGATCTGTAATAATTCCTGGCAGTATGGCTTTGCTTCCAGGTGTCTGTGTGGTGCGGACGTTGTCTGCGGAGGCCACAGAGCAGCAAGGCCCAGAAGCGAGACATTTCCCCTGCTCTACACATGCCAGGATGTTTGAGAGAGGAGCCAAGTCTTGGTTTTATTACTGTGAGACAAGGACACAGAGAGAAAAGGAGAAGAGGAACAAGTGGCTCTCAGAAATACTGATGAGTTACAAGGAGAAGACCCTGGAGGAATTCAACATGAGCTGGGTGCTCCCACACTTGGTGTATGACGGTGTGTTCTCCTTGAAGGAGTACAAAGAGATCCTTTCACAGGACTGCTATTCCAAGAGAGTGGAGTCTTTCTTCCTGAAGCTATTCTCCAAAGGTGCCACTGCCTTCTGTGCTTTCTGCTCTCATCTGGAGGACTTCTGCCCTTACCTGCTCATCTGCTTTTTTCTTTATTACCAAGGTAAGAACACAGTTTGCTCTGAAAAGCAGTAAGCTTGATAACGGTCTAGCCGAAATGCCAGGCGCTCCAGCCACACTATGTAATCATGAGTTTCACACAGAATTGATTTTTACTTTAATAAAAATATCCAATGCTTCTCTCTAAAGTCTCATAATATAGCAGTAAATGTCTGTGATGCCAAATAAAACATTACACAGTCCTTGACATAACCCGAGGGATGATTTCTAATCATCTAATAGAAAGATTTGTACCTTTCTTGTATTAATGAGGATTTTTAAGTGTACGTCATAAAATGTTAACAGGTCAAGAAAGCAGGACTGAGCTTTCATTCTCCAGGTAAAGGCACAAAACCAATTGTGGCTCCTCAAAATGTTAGAGTTACACGATTCAGCAATTCCACTCCTAGGTATATCCCAAGAGAAGTACGCATGTGTTTAGATAAAAACCTGTGGAAGAATGTTCACAGAATAATATTCATCATGGCCAAAAAGTAGAAACAACCCAAAATGTCCATCAGCTGAATGGATTTTTAAAATCTTAAAATCTGGTATTGGCACTCCCTGGAGTCCCCTCCCACTCTGAGAATTTTGTGCTCTCAATAAATCCTGTTTTTTAAAAAAAATATGGCATCTCTATACAACAAAATATTATTGTACCATAAAAAGGAACAAATTACTGATACGTGCGACAACATGACTGAAATTTTAAAAGTTCATGCTGAAGAAGCTGGTCATAAAATGCCACACATTGTATGATTCCATTCACATGAAATGCCCAGATCAGGTAAATCTTTAGAGACAGAAAGTAGATTAGTGGCTGCCATGGGCTGGAAGTAGAGCAGAACCAGCAGTGACTGCTCATGGGTGCAATGTTTCTTTTTAGGATAATGAAAATGTTGTGAAATCAGATCACTGTGATGGTTGCACACATTTGTGAGTATACTAAAAACTCCTGAATGGCATATTTAAAAGGGTGAATTTTATGGTATGTGCACTGTATCTCAATAAAGCTGGTACTTTAAAAAATTAGCAGGGAAGTCTTCCCAGCTGTATCTCTTCCCCCCACCTTCCAAAGAGAGCCCTGCAATTGCCTATTTCAATTTCCCAGCATCCTTCCTTCTAAAGAGAAAGAGTTCTTTCTTGCTCACAGAGGGTTTGAGTTGTTCAATATGATAAAGAAATAAAGAGTGAGGAGTGCTTCCTCAAGAAAGCGTGAGGGAGACAGAAGTCGGTCAGAGGAGAAGGGTTTAGGGAAAGTAATAGCAGAGGTTCCGGGAGCAACTATAGAAATCATGGCGACAGACGCAAAAAAAGGAAGGATGTTCCCGTTCATGACGCTGCGGCCTGTGTGCATGGTCCCCATTCAAGCCTTTGAGAACTGCGGGAAAAAGATTTGGACAATTTGGAAGTAGTGCTTGGCTGCGGGTCTCCGTTTGCTTACAGTGTTTCTCCATGATAGAAGCATAAGGGTCCAAGCTCATATTTTAACTTTATAATATATTTTATAATCTATTTAAAGCATATATCCTAAGGTTTGTCTCAGTGGAAAATTTTTCCTGGATGTTTAGGATAGTTGTCCTGAATTATAGGCTAATTGTAAACTCTCCCATCACACAACCATTCAGTAAAATGGCCAATCCACTGAAAAAGTTGGTGAAAATGAATGTTCACAAATGGATTCTTATATTACTTGCGGTTATAATGTAATATAAATTATTAGTGAAGTATCTGTTCATTCATTCACTTCTTAATTCAATACAACTTTAAAGAGTATCTACTATGCATCATGTAAACAAGACCAAAGCAAGCCTTTATTTCTTTATTGTGAAGCTCCTTATTGTTATTAAATATCGATCATACATCTTAAAATTTTTGACAAATTTTTTTTACAATATAACTTAAAATGGTGATAGGTAACAAATGGCCTGAATATCTATTGTAGTAACCATTTAACTTTCTAGGTAAGGGATAATCACAGAGTGAATTTTGTTTGTTTGCTTACTTAATTTTGTTTTGCAAATGAATCGCCTTTTTATAAGGTTTAATAACCTTTATAAGAGGGAGAGGAAAAGGGAATAGATGGAGTTAGCTGTTTTCTTTGATATTTTAATTCTTTAAAAAATTCTGAAAACTAAGCATCAAAATGTTAGCATTTGGTAAATCTAGACTTGAAAGCATAGAAATCTATTATATTATTTTGTACACTTTCTGCGTATTTGAAAATGTAAGTAAAAATAAAAATATTTGATTCAGAAAAGAAATAATCTGATGGTAGTGTTGGTTACACCTATACATATGATAAAACTTTATAAAATTGTAAAACCACCATAAAAATGAGTACATGTAAAAATTCGTGAAATTCAATAATGCCGGTCATTTAATATTGTGCCACTATCAGTTTCCTGATTTGTTTTTTAAGATTTTAAAAATAGAGGCAGGAGTCTCACTGTGTTTCCCAGACTGGCCTCAAACTCCTGGGCTCAAGTAATCCTCCTGCATTGGCCTCCCGAAGTGCTGGGATTACCTGTGTGATCTACCACACCAGCCCTCATTTTGCCAGTTGTATGAGGGTTATGTAAAATATTATTGGGAGAAGCTGAGTACAAACTACATGGGAACTCTCCACACTACGCAACATCTATGTGAGTCTAAAACTATTTAAAAATATAAAGTTGTGGGGAAAAAATGTGGCAATGACATCATTAAATTTTAACTGGCGAGATTGTATTTGAGACTTTTTTCTTTTCTTTTTTTTGGACCGAATCTCACTCTGTCACCCACACTGCAGTGCAGTAGTGCCATCATGGCTTACTGCAGCCCTGAACTCCTGGGCTCAAACTCCACCTCAGTCTACCTAAGTGGAGATTTAAAAAAAAATAAAACTCCTAATGTTCCAGTTCTTTTGCAACCTGAATGCCATATTAGTGGTCAGAATTTAAAGTTTTAGACTAACTTCTGTAAGCGATTCCCTAAGCAATAATTCCAGGCTATTAAGCCAGTTCTTTGCAAAGGCTCAAGTCCCTCCAGCATCGGGTGATCCATCTGTGCTCAGTGGTGCTTGTCCTCTGTTGGCGCCTGGAAAGGACTGATCTATAATGGGCTATAATGACATCCACCTTCAGAAGGAAATCCATTTCCTCTCACTGCATGGGGTAGACTCAACTCGTATAAAAGTTGAGGCGGCCTTGCCGTTCTTGAAATACAAAAAGGGCCAGCTGCCATCATTAGACACACACACCATCAAGCAATTGCATCCTTAGGGAGCAGAGCGACATGGTTCCAAGTTTGCAGTTCTGTTGCCGAGGGCAACACGGAAGGCAAATGTATCTCTTCAGTACAGAGCTGAAGGCAAGAAGTTCGGGTAGTTTGCGTCACCAGCTAGTGATATTCATGGGACCCAGAAGTCTCTTTACGTTTTATGCCCACATTATAATGCTGTTTGTGGACAGCATTGGTTGTTACAACAGGTCATTTATACCAACGGACATGAAAAGAATGCCCGACACCCCTCATTACAGGGGAAGAGCTGCCACCCCGGGGAGAAAGGCTCATTCCTGTGGCAGCTCTCATCTCTTGAGATAGACGCTGTGTTTCTTTTGTTTCCAACCCTTTCCCACTAGGAAGAGAGGCACAAGTCTAGAGAGAGAAGGACAATTTAAGAGTGAGTGTATGAGGAGAATGGTCCCTAAACACCTCTTCCATGGCTCATGTCTTAAGGTGAGCCTTTCCATGCTGAAGCAATTCATGTGGCTGCATGGATTATATGCTTGCAGTGGGACACAGGCCCAGCACTGGGCACACACACAGATGGAAGGATGGGGGTGCTTTCCAGGAGGCAAACACATGACAGAAGACCACGTGGATAAGGATGGGGCAGCAGGAGTGGGTGAGTAGGTGGGTGGGGAGGGCTTTGAATGTTGAAAGGGACTCACAGCCGAGCTCGGTGGCTCAGCCTGTAATCCTGCGCTTTGGGAGGCCGAGGTGAGTGAATTGCCTGAGCTCGCGGGTTCGAGACCCGCCTGGGCAACTTGGCGAGACCTCATCTCTACAATAAATCAAAAAATTAGCCGGGCGTGGTAGCGCACGTCTGTAATTCCAGCTACTTGAAAGGCTGAGGAGGAAGGATCGCCAGAGCCCAGCAGGCTGGGAGCGGCCACTGCACTCCGGTCTGGGCGACTGAGTGAGACTCCAACTCAAAAAAAAAAAAAAAAAAAGAGACTCACAGAAGGTTTTAATACGGGTGCCATCAGCTCTTTGCCAGGGACCATTGCTTCTTGTGACTGATGGGAGGTGGGGCAAAGAGGCTTTGGGGTGATTAAGAAATCCAAAGTGTCAAACCAGGTATGTGGTGAAGGGGCTGTTCAAGTGAAGGCAGAAATCATGATCACATCCCGGCCTGGTACAAAGTGAGCTCTACTGGTGAGTTTTGAAAGTCAGCAGAGCCTCCCTGTAACTCTGTTTCCCAAGCCAAGAGAAACCAAATCCAAACCAAGCCTAAAATGGGGAAGGTGTGTACATGGTTGGTCAGTGGCTCAGGAAGAAGCCACATTTGAAAGGGATTCTGGTGCCCATTTTTTTTATTTTCCCCATTTCCTGAAACCCATTTTTAAATATTGCAAAGAAAGTGGGCACTTCTTCCCAAATCCACATAATCAGAAAAGCACCAGCATGAACTTTTGAAAAAGGGGCACTCCATCCCCAAGCACTTATTTATTTTGAACAACTGGTGACGATTCATTTTTCAATAACCCAGTGGACGTTTGTTTAGAATAATGTGAAGTCAATAATGTTTGTTCTTTTACACACAATTTGGGATAGTCAAATCTCCAACAACATATTGTTATTACTTTAGAAAATAAAATCAACAAGTGGGTGAGCTTACTTATACTCTTGCCAGAAAGGTAATCCCCATTTATGCTATAATGCAGAACAAGTCCAAAGGATCTTACAAGATGCATCCACTGGGGAAGAAAAAGCAAGGGTTGGAACTCAACCTGAACCCAGCAGTGCCCTTGACATTGAAGATCAAGAACAAAGTCTTCAACTGTGTAACAAGTATGTTAAAATTCTCGATGTGCTTGCGATCTTTAAAAAGTCCTATCTTATCTTTTTACTTTTCATTTTCTTCCTCCCCTCATAATTTTTGTTCCACTGTGTTCTTTAGCCACTTACAAACAGTTTTACTGATGCCCATATTTTCTAGGATAGGCTCAGGTCACTGTGTGTGATTTTTGGTTGTTCCACAGTGTAAGAAGAATTGTACTTGGAGAGCACCATTCAGTTGTGGGCAGGTGACACTGCTGAAGTGTGTGTCTGATGACTGCCCGTAGTTTTCATTCCTTCCTGAAGCCTAAAACAGGCTGACGCTGCTCATTCAGAATGTCCCACATGACAATGCACTTCAGCAGTAAAATTCTAAAACCTGAATAATGGGTAATAAATTGAGCAGTGGTCCCCTAAAATGTGTGCTAATGCTTTTTCCAGAGGGAAAAAAGTACTCTTAATTTCTGGTTGGACGTTCTGGAGTTGCTCCAACCTAAATGGCCTCTATCTGCTATTTCTGCTCATGGATTGCTTCTTTTGTGGGGCAGAATAAAACTCGAATTGTGATAAGCCTTCAGGGCAAGATTCTATGCCTTTCTATGCTGCAGATTTTCATCTAGAAAATGAGGATAATGAACAGTGTCCGCCTCGTAAAGTTTCTGTGAGGATTAAATGCACAAAAATGTGTAACAGCAATGCGCCCCCGCCCCAAAGATTCATCCTTCCCTTTCTGTGCCCTAAACTACTCTATGCCTGGCATATTTTTGGCACGCAAAGCATGCTAAGTGGTGATTGATTCAGCAGGCTGCAAACTGCATTTTTTTTCTGTTTAGCTCCTTTTGACTCCGATAATTATGACAACAATGGTCCAGTCAGAGCTTCTAGTATTTTCTCTACACAAATAGTCCATGCATACTAGGACTGCTGACAAAGCTCATACCACCACTACTTCAACACCCTCAGTTTGCCTGGGTCTGGCCCCACACCACCTTCCAGGGGCACCCGAGACCTTTGTGCTGAATTAACCTAGATTTATGCTTTCTGTCTTGTGTGGAAACCTAGCATCTTGATTACTATTTCTTGAAACATCCTACCTATCCCCAGGCCCAAGATTCTTCTTTCTCCCCTCTCTTTTGTTTTTCAGTCCCCTACCCAGGAACAGTGTAAGGATGATGTGATTATTTATTTTGTGTCACCTTGGCTGGGTCATAGTCCTAGATCTTTGGTCAAACATTATTCTGGATGTTTTTGTCAAGTCTCTTTTTATAATGAAATTAACATTTAAATTGATAGACTTTGAGTAAAAGCAGATTACCCTCCAAAATGTGGTGAAATTCATCCAATCAGTTGAAGGCCTTAATAAAACAGAGATTTACTCCTGTGAGAAAAATGGAATTCTGCTGGCAGGCTGCATTTGGAATCCACCTGTAAATCTTTCCTGGGTCTGCAGTCTGTGGTCTACCCTGCAGATTTGCAGATTTTGCTCCACAATCTTGTGAGCCAATTCCTGAAAATAAATCTCAATGTCTCTTTATATATATATATATATATATATATATATATATATATATATATATACACACACACTCTGTTAATTCTGTTTCTCTGGAGAATCCTGATTAATGCAGATGAAAAAGAACAGTCCTTAAATCATAGTTCTATGTTGGACTCTGAGAGAGCAGAAGTCTGGGATCCAAAGTAGCCCCCCTGCTATAGCTTTCTTTCTTTGAGTTTCTAAGGCTTTTGATCTTTTGATTCCTGGGGAGGGTCATTATCTTCTCTTTTCCTCCATTTCTAAGGTCCATGTCTTCTGCCAATCTTTCCCTCACAGTCTATGTTGTTACAAGTGCCCATGGGGTAAGATGTATACTGCAATAGTCTAGGAGTAGAAACCTGTGTGTTCCTCCACCCCTGCCCTTAGCCTAAAGTTCCAGAACTATTTCCCATTTTGAGTTTAAAAGTAGGCTAGCAATATTCCTGCATTTCCCTTCTTAAGGAAATGTTATAACTAACCTTACCTGCGTACCCTGGCTGACCATTCCCTCCACAGCCATGACTATGCTCTCACCCACATAGGTGAGAGTGGATCTTCCCTGATGCATTCTTTCCTTTCTTCTCATGTTTACCGTATCTCTAATTTAACTGTCCTTATCTAGCCCAAAATTCTAAAGAGGATATCCCCAACCCTGCTAGAAAACATGTGGAGAACATGCCCTTTTGGGGCCATAGCTGGGCATTCTGTCTGTTAGTTTATTATATCATTACTCCCTCTGAAGCCATTGTTTACTGCTGACAGTATCTGCATACTCTCCACTGTAAATGCCACAATTTAAAGCGTATAGTTAAAATTTCCCTACCTATTGGATAAATTCCAGAACAATATTTAAGTCTCTTAGGTTAACTTACGAGGTACACAATGTAAATTCTATTTTGTTCATAAAAACACCTGCAACATATAGATTTTTCTGCATCAGTGAAACTTTGATCTAAAATTTTAATTAACACAATCATTTCACATTTGTGCTGAAATGCAGTCCTGTGATAAATGCACTTCATTAAGTTATTTCACCACACTAAAAAGGCCAATATAATATTATTAAACACCTAAATGGTAAGCTCTTAAATATGCTCATAAGAAGAGTAATAATATGGATAATGCCAAAAACAAATTTATATTTGTGTTGAGAGTGAATGAATGGGAGCAAGTTTCTTTCTCCAGTGGGTTTTGCAACACTAACATCAGAATCAACTTTGACTCCACTGGCTGTCGGCGGACATGTCAGTTGAACAAATGTCTGCTGTAGGTGTGAAAGCCCTTCGGTGACCTCCACGTGGGGCCATGTGCTTTCCCCAATCCCTGAGCTCATCATCAGAAGACCAGGCAGAATGGAATACGACCTCTAGTGCACGACATGTCGCAAGAAGCAGGTGGAAGTCCCTCTGATGTTTCTCTCTCCACTCTATGAAGGATTGGAGAGAATGAAGTTAAGTAGGAAGCTGGGATGTAACTGTTTGGTCAGTGATCTGGTGCTGCAAATAAAGCAAAGGATTGCAAAAGCAACATAAAAGAGTATATTCACGTTTAGGACAGACTAAATGGGACCAACGTTGCAAGCAGTGAGGGCATGGGGGTGTGGGAGAAGATGTATTTTAAGGCATTTACAGGGAAGCTGGACTAGAAAACAATTGCAGCAACTGTATCCTTAGGAATTGATAACATAAGTCTTGTGTCTTGATATTGCAGGACAATACATCTTGTGACTCCAGCAGGTGGTGGGCTGTTACGGGAAGGTTGATCATAGTAGATTAGGTCAGCTCTGTTCTTATGGCTGCAAGACATATACTTGGAATAAAAAAGCTAATTAATCAGTACAAAACAAGCTGGGGGAGAATGTAAAACAATTATTAATAGTTACATTTGGGGAACCGGTTCTACTGTCTGTTAACGATTAGAAAGTTGGCTAGGTGATTTATTTAAGGAAGCATAACAGAGCTAAGTCATGGCCAAAATGGCCATGCTATAGATAAGGTTACTCCATGTTGGTACATCACCCTTTCAGCAACAAATGTTTGCATCTCCTCCTGTTTGTACTAATTTAGCTGTTAAAACAAAGACAGCCTTCCTTGCCCACAAAAGCATGCATTGAAGAAAATAAAATGAAGGGGAGGGAAAAGCATAACTGCCTTTAAGATTCATCAGGAGATGAACTCAATTTTTTTATTTTATTTATTTATTTATTTATTTATTTATTTATGATCAGTATTTTTTATTATCATATTGTGGGGTACAGTTAAGGATCAGGTATACAGATATGCTTCGTTCAGACACCCTTGGTGATAAGAGGTGTCTCCCCGTCCCCAGACAGATATTGAGTATCATTAATCCCATCCCCCCTCCCCTCCCCTCCCTGTAATTTCCCACCACATGCAGAAGATTGAAACAAGACCCCTATCTATCCCCATACACAAAAATTAACTCAAAATGGATCAGAGACCTAAATGTAAAACCTCAAACCATAAGAACCCTGGAAAACGAAGGACATACCCTCATGGAAATTGGAACTGGCATCCAATTCCTGAACAAAACCCGAAACCCACAGCCATAAGAGAGAAGATAGACAAGTGGGACCTCATTAAACTGACTAGCTTCTGTAAAGCCAAAGAAACCATCAAGAGAGCAGGGAGACAGCCTACAGACTGGGAAAAAGTATTTGCCAACTCCAGGTCTGACAAAGGCTTA
>CAUYQG010124375.1:0-13080 GCA_963574415.1 Tarsius wallacei | reverse complement strand
GCTTCATTATGTAGACATAATTGATTAAACCATTGACCATTCATGATCAATTAACCTTCAGTCCGTCTTCTCTCCTGGAGGTTGGTGGGGGTTGAGAGTCCCAATCCTCTGATCCTGCCTTGGTCTTTCTGGTGACTAGCCCCCATCCTAAAGCTACCTAGGGCCTACCAGCCACCAGTTAACTCATCAGCACACAAAAAAACATCACTGTGGGGTTTCTAAAGATTTTAGGAGTTGGTAGCACACAGCATTCTCGCTGTTTTCCTGCCCCGTGTGCCCTTTAATACATCTTTCCTTTAAGAAATCTAGTTTTCCTAGTTCATAACTGTATTGGTGAATACTTTCACATACCCCCTCCCCCTTGACTCTGGCCATACCGTACCCAGTCTGCCATGTACTGCTAGTTGCTCAGGGCCCATCATTGTGATCAGCATTCATGGAAGGGGTGTCCAGGAAGCATTTCTGAAGTAATGGATTGAGTGCATAGAATGAGGTTTTTGTCTTAAGGGCACAAAAAGTGCTGGGGTGGGGGGCGGGCAGACAATGGATATTTAGAGCCTGAGTCAAAAGTGTAAACATACAAGCCATATTTACTTATCTTCTGCAAATCAGAGTGGTGGAAACCACTCAGTGCATTGCCATGAGGCATCAAAAAGATGAAGCCTTGTCTCTGAAGCAGCAGCAGAATTTACTCTGGGTTACCTGTTTCATCTTCCCTCAGTCTCACAGGGTGGGCTCTGTTATTCTGGTCATATCCATTTTACTGCTGGGGAGAGTAAAACCCTGGGAGGAGGTCATCCCCGTCAGGCTGGCAAATCAACCTAGCGATGGGGTGTGGACCCAGGCAGGTCTGACTCCAAGCCCACTGCAAATGGTGCCCTCACATCTGGCTATGATTTGTCCCATATTTGTCACAAACGACAAGAATAGCTTCTTGGGAGAGGCAGAATGCAGCCACTAACAAAGCATTTCTTTTTCCTCTTCCTCCTCCTTGATCTGGGGCATGCTTCACCCACAGCAGCTAACCCCAGGGTTGCAGATGGGTTGCTTAGAATTCAGCACACCCATAAGGATTTCAGAATCAGACTGATAGCAGATGGCCCTTCTGGGAAAAGACACCTGAAGTTTCCACATAAGGACGGCCCTGGGCAGAGATGGGGGGAAAATAACCTGGAAAAAAAATTTAGGAGTTTTATGCCAGGAAATGGGGTCAAAGACCAAATATATATTTCACAATATTTTCTGTATATTCATTGATGAGCACTTAGGTTGATTCCATATCTTGGCTATTGTGAATAGTGCTGCAATAAACATGGGAGTGCAGTTATCTCTTCAATATACTGATTTCCTTTCTTTTGGACATATGTACAGTAGTGGGAGGACTGGATCAAATGGTAGTTTTATTTGTAGTTTGTTGAGGAACCTCTATAATGTTTTCCATAATCTCTGTACTAATTTATATTCCCACCAACAATGTCCGATTGTTCCCCTTTCTGAGCATCCTCCCCAGAATTTCTTATATTTTGTCTTTTTGATAAAAGCCATTTTGACTTGGGTGTGATGATATCTCATTGTAGTTTTGATTTGCATTCCCCCCCCCCCATGATTAGTAATGTTGAGCAATTTTTCATATACCTGTTGTCCATTTGCATGTCTTTTTTTGATATGTATCTCTTTAGGTCTTTGGCCCGTTTAAAATCAGATTTTTGCTATTGAGTTTTTTGAGTTTATGATATTTTTTGATTATTAATCCATTGATAGATGGGTAGTTTGCAAATATTTTCTCCTATTCTGTGGGTTGTTTCTTTGCTTTGTTGATTTGTTTGCTGTGCAAAAGCTTTTTACCTTCATGTAATCCCATTTGTCTATTTTTTGTTTTTGTTGCCTGTGCTTTTGAGGTTTTTACCCCAAAAGTCTTTGCCCAGAGCAATGTCCTGAAGCAGTTCGCCAATTTTTTTTCCAATAGTCTCATAGTTTCAGGAATTAGATTTAAGTCTTTAATCCATTTTGATTTGATTTTTGTATTTGGTGAGAGATAGGAGTCTAATTTCATTTTCTGCTTATAGTTATCCAGTTTTCCCAGCACTATTTATTAAAGAGTCTGTTCTTTCCCCAGTGTATGTTCATGACACCTTTGTAAAAAATGAGTTGACTATAAATGCATGGATTGATTTCAGGGTGTTTTACTCTGGTACATTGTTTTATCTGTCTGTTTGTATGCCAATACAATGCTGTTTTGGTTACTATGGATTTGTAGTATATTTTGAAGCCAAGTAGTGCGATGCCTCCAGCTTAATTCTTTTTACTCAGGATTTCTTTGGCTACTTAGGGTCTTTTGTGGTTCCATTCCCATTTTAGGATTGTTTTTCTATTTCTATGAAGAATGCCATTGGTATTTTGATAGAGATTGTATTGAATCTGTAGCTCGCTTTGGATAGTATAGACATTTTAATGATAGTAATTCTTCTAATCCATAAGCATGAGATATCTTTCCATTTTTTTGTGTGTGTCCTCTTCAATTTTTTTCCTCAGTGGTTTTTAGCTTTCGTTGTAGGTATCTTTCATCTCTTTGGTTAAATTTGTTCTTAGGTATTTAATTTCTTTTTGTAGATTTTGTAAATAGGGTTACATTCTTGATTTTTTTTACTACTGATTTTTCCACACTTATTTTGTATCCTGCGACTTTATTGAATTCATCTATTAGTTCTAACAGTATTTTTGGTGGAGTCATTAGGTTTTCCTAAGTATAAGATCAGATTGTCTACAAAGAAGTCTAATTTGACTCCTTTCTTCCTAATTTGAATGCCCTTTTTTTTTCTTTCTGTTGCCTAATGCTCTAGCTGGGACTTCCAATACTACACTGAATGAAAGTGGTGAAAGTGGGCATCCTTTTCTTATTCCAGATCTGAGATGAAAGGCTTTCAATTTTTCCCTGTTCAGTACAATGTTAGTTATGGGTTTGTCATATATGCCCTTTATTGTTTTGAGACATGTTTCTTCTATACCCAATTTTTTTTTTTTAATCATAAAGACATGTTGAATTTTACTGAATTTTTTTAGCATCTACTGAAATGATCATATAGTTCCTATACTTGATTGTGTTAATATTTAACATATTTATTATGTTCATTGGCTTGCTTATGTTGAACTATTCTTGCATTTCTGAGATGAATCCAACTTGATCATAGTGAATGATCTTTTCAATGTGTTGTTGGATTTTGTTTGCCAGTATTTTGTTAAGGATTTTTGCATCTCTATTCACCAGGGATATTGGCCTGTAGTTTTCTTTTGTTGTTGTTGTGGTTGTGTCCTTGTTTAGTTTTGGTATCAGGGTAATGCTGGTTTTGTAGGTTGAGTTTGGAAATATCTTCTCCTCTTTGTTTTTCTGGAATAGCTTGAGTAAAACTGTTACTAGTTATCTTTTGTGTGTTTGATAGAATTTAGCAGTGAAGTCACTGTTTTTTAGACTTTTCATTGCTGGGAGACTTTTTATCACTGCTTTGATCTCATTACTCATTGATTGGTCTGTTCAGGTTTTCTAATTCTTCATGGTTCAATTTTGGTAGGTTGTAAGTATCTAGAAATTTATCCATTTCTTCTAGGTTTTCCAATTATTAGGGTATAGTTATTCATAATAGTTTCTAATGATCCTTTGTATTTATGTAATATCAGTTGTAATGTCTCACTTTTCATATCTGATTGTATTTATTTGGGTCTTTCTCTTATTTTCTTAGTCTAGCTACATGTTTTTTGATCTTGTTTATTTATTTTTTAAATAAACTTTGTGTTTCATTGATCTTTTGTATTATATTTTAGTCTCAATTTAATTTATTTCTGGTTTGATCTTTCTCATTTCTTTCATCTTTATTCTTTATTAAATTATTATTTATTATTAATTTTAGCTTCATTTGTTCACATTTTAGTTCCTTGAGGTGTATCAATAGGTTGTTTACTTGAAATCTCTCTACTTTTTTTTTGAGAGCAGGATTTATTAAGAGGACAGAAAAGCTCCCACAGTGGGAGGGGACCCGAGAGGGTTGCCCTACTTTTTAAATGTAAACATGTGTTGCTATAAATTCCCCTCTTACTATTGCACTTACTATGTTCTGTAGATTTTGGTATGCTGTGATTCTACTTTCATTTATTCAAGAAATTTTTAAATTTCCTTCTTTGTCTAAGGAGAATTTAACTAAGATGTTAATAAGCAAAAGTTATGTGTTTATTTAATAACTTATTGTCATTCATTAAAAACTATTTATACTCATTGCAAAAAACATTTAGTATAAGAGGAAAAAAATACCATTTTTGGTACCTTGGTGCCAACCATCCTATTTTTGCAAAAAGAGTTGTATTTAGTTATATTGAAAAACCAGACTGTAGTGAATGTTGTTTTTTGAGCATCGTGACCCTGTATCGTACTTGACCTCATTTTAGCTCTCAGTTGTATTCCTAGCATTTCACCATAGAGAACAGTCTATGTTACAATGTGTAATTAACAACTTTTAACTATTAGGAATTAAATTAAGGTGATCAGAATCAAATTAATTTTGCCCAATAATTAAACCATTTCAACACTTTGGAGTGATGGAAATGTTTTGGAGCCAGATAGAGGTGATGGTTGCACAACATGGAGAATGTGCTAAATGCCACAGAGTTGTTCACTTTAACACGGTTAATTTATATTATGTGGCTTTACCTCAATACATTATTTAAAAAGAGAAGAAACCGGGCTCGGTGGCTCAGCCTGTAATCCCGCGCCTTGGGAGGCTGAGGTGAGTGGATTGCCTGAGCCTGCGGGTTCAAGACCCACCTGGGCAGGCGAAACCTCATCTCTACAATAAATCAAAAAAATCAGCCGGGCGTGGTAGTGCACGTCTGTAGTTCCGGCTACTCGGAGGGCTGAGGTGGAAGGATCGCCAGAGCCCAGCAAGTCGAGGCTGCGGTGGCTGGAAGCGGCTGCTGCACTCCAGTCTGGGCGACGGAGTGAGACGCCAACTCAAAAAAAATAAAAAAATAAAAAAGAAGATAACCTCACAGATCATAAAAAAGTAATGCTCTGATTTATAGCTTAAGAAATGCTCCTTATTAGGAAAATAACAAAATCAGTCAATACATAAAGTAAACACAACACAAATGGCCAGTAAAACTTTGAAAACACTTTTAACTTCAGAAATAATCCAAGAAATTCAGATTAATAAACAATGAGACTCAATTTTGCCTATCAAATTAGTAAGCATGTTTTATAGGTAACTATTGGTAACTATAAAAAAACTTATATATTTCTCATTTTTTAATTTTTTATTTTATTTATTTGTTATTTTTTTTTAGTTGGAGTCTCACTCTGTCGCCCAGACTGGAGTGCAGTGGCCGCCCCCGACCACTTCAGCCTTGACTTGCTGGGCTCCGGCGATCCTTCCGCCTCAGCCTTCCAAGTAGCTGGAACTACAGGCGCGCACTACCACGCCCAGCTAATTTTTGATTATTGTAGAGATGAGGTCTCTCCAAGTTGCCCAGGCGGGTCTCAAACCCGCGGGCTCAGGCAACCCACTCACCTCAGCCTCCCAAGGCGTGGGATTACAGGCTGAGCCACCGAGCCCAGCTTACTTATATATTTCTAAAAAAATGTTAAGCCTCTTGGAAACCATAGCTTGGTGAACATGCTTTGCATAATGCTATGATTCAAAATCAAAGGAAGTGTGTCCTTTTCCTAATCAGTTAGTCTCCTGAGTTCCATCTTCATCACCTGGGAGAGTAAAGTAAGATCACTTTCCACTTACACCCACGTTGGTGTGACTAAAGACTTATCTGTCTTCTCTGCCCAAGGAGGGACTTAGCTACCACAGAGGGCTGCCTGGTTGTTCCTGCCCACATTGGCCCTCGGGGAGCCCAGCTGGTGGTTCCTGCTATGAGAACATTGGAGGCAGGGTCATGAGGCAGCCCCAGATGTTCTGAAACCAGTTATCTCAGCCTTGCCCAGATCCTCCTCTCTAACCATTTACACCTTATTACCTATCCCCAAACAGTTCTACCTGTGCCAGATTCTCAAAGGAGCCTTACAATCCTCCTGTCTGCCTCTCTGGTCCTCGCTTCTTCCCCCAGAGTCTCACACAACGTTGTATGAAATAAGCGACTTTAGTTTTAGGCCCTTTCCCTCTGCCTACAGGGATTTAAATCTAGGTCAGATGCCTGGGCGTTCTTTATGTTGTCCTTTTTGCTACTTAAATGAGTCCCATTTGTCCTAGGGCTAATCTCTTTTGAGAGGCTCATATTTCAAATATCTGAGTTTTAGAAGAGAATTTGGGCTGGGCACGGTGGCTCATGCCTGTAACTCCAGCACTTTGGGAGGCCAAGGTAGGAGGATTGCTTGAGCCTAAGAGTTTGAGACTAGGCTAGACAACATAGTGAGACCTCAACTCTACAAAAAACAAAACAAAACAAAGAAACAAACAACCAAAAACAGGTGTGGTGGCACATATCTGAAGTTCCAGTTACTCAGGGGGCTGAGGTGGGAGGCTCACTTGAGCCCAGGAGTTTGAGGCTGCAGGGAGCCATGATCATGCTACTGCACACTATTCCAGCTTGAGAGACAGAGTGAGACCCTGAACAAAAAAAAAAAAAGAAAGAATAAAGAAAAAGAAGAGAATTTGGCTTCACATTTCATTATTAGGAGAGCACTTGGGGTGTTTTTCTTAGAACAAATAAATTCAGAGGTAAATCCTGGGCTTTTCTACTTGTAATGCAAAGAACTGCTCAAGTCTTCCAAAGAACAGGCTTCTCTTCTCCCTATTAGGGCCACATAGATCTTGGAGCCAGATCACGGTCAGAGCTCGGGTTTCCGGAACGAGCACAGTCTCTCTGTCCAGCCTGGACTATGGGTGGCTACAGAATGAGAACTTAGCCATAGCCCCAACTAGGTCTGAGAAGCTGCCCCGGCTGACTCCAGAGATCCCTTCCTTGTCCTCATTATATTAGTAGAGCAAGAGCACAGGCTAAGAGCTACAAAACTTGGATTCAAACCCAGCTGTGTGGCTGAGGCAAGTAGTGGCTTCTGTCTGAGTGTTCATTTCTCCATTCGTAAAATGGCCACACTCAGGAAATAAGGGTAGGGATCAGGTAATAGCAAATTCGTGGGAGAGCTCTGAAAACTGTAAGTGCAAATTCAATGGAACAGGGCTCCTTTATGCTAGAATAATAGGGTGGTAGACTGTCAGACAGGATGCAGTCCTACATTCGAGCAAACTGAGGCTTCTAGACAGGTTGAGCAGACCACAGCTCCTCTAATTGAAAATAACTAGAAGCAGCAGGCACAGGCAGATGTAGGAGGAACGAACACTCACTCTCCTGCTACCCTCCCACTCTGATTTCTTGGGTTTGCCCAGCAACTTTTTAATTTTTATTTATTTATTTTTGCCATTATGCATGACCTGGAAAGTAGCAACAGCACAAGGGGAAGAATGAAAGCAGAATGAGAAGACAGTAAATCTGACCAACCTCTTCCTGCCCATGTGGCCTTGAACTTTGGTTTCCTCAGCTAAAAATGAGGCTGACAACGTCTGTCCTGCCCTCTCAGAGAGTCCTTGGAGGATAAAATGGAGCATATGAAAGTACTTAGTATATTGTCAGGGGGGCACTTTGGTTTTTATCCATTTCTTTCTTGGATCCTGACTCAGTACAGACTGAAATTTTCTCTCTGTGAGATGATAAAAACAACATGTTTTTCTTGCAACATTCTCTGGGAAACATTTTCCCAGAAAACTAGATCCTAATTCAGAAGTAGTTATTCTGTTCCCATTTCCTCTTCTTGTGTTTTGGAATCAGCTAGATAGTGGTTCTCAAATGGGACTGATTTTTACCTTTTTGGTGTCATAGTTGGAAGCGTGATACTGACATCTAGAACATAGAGGCCAGGGATGCTGTTTCCTTTTTTTTTTTTTTTGAGTGGCGATCTCACTGCTGCCCAGGCTGGAGTGCAGTAGTATGATCATGGCTCTCCACAGCTTCATTCTCCTGGGCTCAGGCAATCCTTCCACCTCAGCCTTCTGAGTAGCTGGAACTACTGGAGCACACCACCATGCCTAGCTAATTTTTAAAACTTTTTTGTAGAGATGAAGTCATTATATTTTTCAGGCTTCTTTTGAACTCCTGGGCTCACGCAATCCTCGCAACTGGGCGTGATGTTTAAAGTTGCACAATGAGCAAGAAACATCTAAACCCACCTATTCTCAACAAAGAATGAACCTACCTCAAAATGTCAATAGTGCAAAAGTCCAGAAACTCTGGCCTAAGTAAATTTCAAGTTAGATTTCAAGTTAGTACAGTGATTTCTACCCAGCAGGGCCCCCAACGAGGAAGTATAGAGGGTAGCAAGCAACCTTTGCCCACCCTCTGAGATCACCTAGTCTCCCAAGAGGGGTTTTTATAAGTAATGTTATTCAGACTGAAATCTCAACATTTCTTGGTTGAGCTGAGGGTTGATTCTAGGCAAGCCAGGAGAACAAAACCCCAAAATGCCATGTCATTCTTAACAGACACTTTTAAAAATGCCTGACTCAGACCAATGTCTAAAATGTTTTAACATTCTGCCTCTCTTTCAAAACCTTGTGTTTATCTTTGTGACTGGTGTTCTTACAGATTTGCAGACATGTGGAACATTTTGGCAGCAGTGTTTCAGTTAATAAGTGATTATCTAAAGAGTGGATGAATGCTAAAATGGGTCAAGGTTAAAAGAAAAAGTATTCGACCTGAATATACAGAAGACTAAAAACTTGGCTGATTAATAATTCAGATAACTCTGGGGGAATGAGATTATGTGTGTGCAAAAAAACTTTATTAAAAAATAAAAAACTTTATTAAGATATGATTTACATCCCCTACAATTAACTCTTTCAATGGTTTTTAGTATATTCACAGATTTCACAACCATCACCACAGTCAATTTTAGAACATTTTTAGTCACCTCCAAAAGATACCCCATACCTATTATCAGTCAGTACTTGTTCCCTCTTTCCTCTATCCCCTGGCAACCATTAATATACCTTCTGTCTCTATGGATTTACCTATTTCTATGGATTCCATTCATATGATATGTGACTTGCTTTTTTTTCCCCCCTTAGCATAGGTTTTCTTTTCTTTTCTTTTTTTTTTTGAGTTGGAGTCTCACTCAGTTGCCCAGACTGGAGTGCAGTGGCCGCTCCCGGCCACCGCAGCCTCGACCTGCTGGGCTCCGGCGATCCTTCCGCTTCAGCCTTTCAAGTAGCTGGAACTACAGGTGCGCGCTAACACGCCCGGCTAATTTTTTGATTTATTGTAGAGATGAGGTCTCACTGAGTTGCCCAGGCGGGTCTCGAACCCGCGGGCTCAGGCAATCCACTCACCTCAGCCTCCCAAGGCACGGGATTACAGGCTGAGCCACCGAGCCTGGCTTGCATAGGTTTTCAAGGTTTATCCATGTTGTAGCATAACTTTTTATTACCTAATAATATTCGGTTCTAGGGATATACCACACTTTATGTATCTACTAATAGGTTGATAGATATTTGGGTGGTTTCCACTTTTTGGTTGTTATGAATAAAGCTGCTGTGAACACTCATGTATGAGTTTTATATGGATATATGTTTTTAACTCTCTTGGGTATATAGTTAGCAGTGGAATTTCTGGGTTGTATGGTAACTGTGTGTTCAGTCTTTTGAGGTCTGCCAGTGTGTGTGTCTTGACTACTGTGGTTTTATAGTAAGTTTGAAATTGGTATCTTTTAATGCCCTGAGCAGGTGGGTTTATAACAGATTAGCTGCATGATTTGAGTGTCCCAGTGCAAAATGCAAATGAGGGGTCTTTTGTTAAAAATTATTAAGAATTTTAAGACAATGACAGTAGAGTATTAAACAAAGTACAGTGCCCCTCTAAACATGCACGGCAGTGTGAATGCACAGATTGCATGTCTGTGAAGCTGTCCCAATAGGGGGAAAGGTGCTGCTGGGTAACCAGGCTGCTGAGTTGCACAACCTAAAGGGAGTGCCCAAATGCCAGATGTAGATAGTGCCCTTTGGAACAATTCAAGCTGGTGACCCTAACAAAACATTCTTCTAATTTAAGCCATTGTGTAGGAGCAGTGGCCTTTAAAGTACACATGGTCTTTCAGCTGCAGTAGACTTGGTCAGAGCAAATGACCACAGAAGGTTCATCATGGGCTGGGTACCTGAGGGTGTCCAGACTGGCATGGCGCCGGTGGCTTTACAGCAGCTTAGCAAGTTTTTTTCTAAGGGGTTCTCAAACCTTAGGGTAGGAGTAGAGATGGGTGATAGGAAGACTTGGGGAATCAGTTTTTCTATTCTGTCTCTGCACTATCACTTCAGGTCCAACCTGCACCCCATACCTACCTCCTCATCCCCGACAATTCATAGAATTCTGAAATCTCAGGACTGGTTACGACCGTGCAGTGGCATCTTTCTCAGGGAGAGGAACACAACACACTAGTTACAAATCCCAGGGCAGAACTCTGAACACTTCAACGTTTTCTGCTAAGATTCCTAGATCTGGCAGTTACCAGGTCTGGTGAGATTTGCGCAAACCCAGCTGCCAAGTTTGAGTCATACAAATCAGGCAAAACAACCTTATTATCCACAGATAGGCAGTAAGAATCAACAGAAGCCTAGAATCTATAGTGAGCCAGTCCTCCAAGACTCAGGAAGCTTCTGAGGGCAGGAGTCTCATTGGCACATTCTCCGCTTTTTACTACAGCTGAGAGATCCCAAAAATACTCTGCTCTGGGTTTTGTATACTGGTGACTAGTCTATCTGCACCCAGGCATCCATCCTAGGTGCCTGTTTGCTATCTTCCCTCCTTTCCATCCATGGGCTCTGACTTCTGTGATGATTTTTCCCTGCTTTTCTTTATAGTTTTGCCACCTAACTTTACATCTGTAAATAAAATTGATGAGTTTTACCTGCTTTGGTACTTTATATAAACAGAATCATTGTTTTGCTTTTATTGTTCAACTTTACATTTGAGAGACTTATGTTGCTGTGTGTTCTTGCAGGTTGTAGTTTGTGCATTTTCAGTACTGAATAGTGGTCTTTTGTATGAATACACCACCACTGTGTTGATCCATTCAACTGTTAATGGACATTGGGTTGAATCCTGCTTTTGACTCCTGTGGACAATGGTGCAATGTACATTCTTTTACAGTCTGAAGCACATGTGCATGAGTTTTTAGTCTATACCTAGGAATAGAACTGCTGTGCTGTAGGGTATACATATCTTTAATTCAATAAGATAATAAGAAACATTGTCCAAAGTGGTTGTACCAACTTATATACTTACTAGCCTTGTAAGAGAGTTCTCATTACCTCACATTCTTGCCTTCACATAGCATTGTCAGATTTAAAAATTTTACGGATCTACAGAGTATGTAATGATATTTTACTTTGTATTTCCCTGATTACTAAGGCATTGGTTACCTAATGAGGTTGAGGATCATTTTACACATTTGTTGGTCTTTTGAATTTCACCTTTTGTCCATTCAAGTCTCTAGACCACTGGGTTGTTTGTCTGCTTGTAGGAATTGTTTATGCACTTTGGATATTAGCTCTTTGGCAGTTATAGGTTTTGCAAATAACTTCTCCCGCTCTGTGTTTTTCTTTCTACTTTTATTCAAACAAATTACAGTGAACACCTTTGTTTATGCCTCATTGTGCTCCTGTATGGGAGTTTCTATAGAGGAGATGACAAAAAACGTACTTGCTGGGTCCTACACATTTTAAATGTCATTAGCTACTACAATTTCTTCTTCCCCAGCATTGTATAAGTACACCTTTTTGTTCATATCCTTGCCACACTTATTATTTTCAAACTTTTCAGGTATTTGTCAATCTAATAGGCGAAAATATCTCAAGGTTACTTTAACTTTCATTTTCCTGACTCATTGTTCATTTACACATCTTGTGTGAATGTGTTTTCTCTTATCAAGTTATCTGTCCCTCTTCATTTAATAGAATTGATACACCTATGATCACCCCACCATCTTTGACTCAATGAATTTGTTGCAAGGCTTTTCGTTGCAAGCTATTTTATTGGTTCACATAATGGAAAAAAAACTCAGGGTAAGGTGTTGTTTGCTACAGAGCCAAACGGTGTCACTAGAACCTTTTTTTTTTTTGTCTCCATGTTTTGTCTCTGCTTCCTTGGCAATGACATCCTTCCCAGGCTCATGACATTCTAGCAGCAGAAGCTCCAGCATAGGTAATTTCCCCAGGATTCCCTGTAAAAGTTTTTCTGCCTCATTGGCTCTGATTAAGTCACAGGACCATTTCTAAACTAATCACTGTGGCCAAGAGTATGAGACATACTGATAGGTTGAGGCCTAGGTCACAATGTTCTGTCCTGAGTTGAGAGTTGATCCTCCCCTGAAGTACACTTGAGAGTCTGGGAGGGGGTGCTCACTGGGGTGAGACAGGGAAGAACTTGTCCATGCTGGGAATTAGCCTGCAATTAAAGATGTCTTCTATTTAGAAGTCAGGTTTTTTATTACCGATATATCATATAAACCAATTATCATATAGATTCCTCTGTCTGCTTTTAAGAAAATATGGGTGAGCACTCAACAAGAATGTCCATAAGAAAGGATTATCTGTAAACAATTAAAGCAATCATTTTGGAACTTATAAGCATTAGTATTTGGAGTCTCTGCCTCTTGTTCTCTTTTAGGAATTTTTTTTTTCTATTGTGATACATGTAGGTACTTTTATGTCTAAACTTAAAATAAATAAAAACTGGGTAAGAAAGAAATATTATTGGATATAGGTATTTTGCCGTTCATGTTTCTTGGAATATGTAGACCTTTGAATGTAGGCTTTGGTGTTTATCGACCTGGGAAAGTTTTATTGTTTTGTAATTGTATTATATGTTTTAAATTAGTGCCATTAAAAAAATTAATACTAGCTGGGCTCGGTGGCTCAGCCTGTAATCCCGCGCCTTGGGAGGCTGAGGTGAGTGGATTGCCTGAGCCCGCGGATTCGAGACCCGCCTGGGCAACTTGGCGAGACCTCATCTCTACAATAAATAAAAAAAAAAATTAGCCGGGCG
>CAUYQG010124374.1:0-36945 GCA_963574415.1 Tarsius wallacei | reverse complement strand
AGCCACCCGACGCCAGGAAAAGGCAAGGAAATATTCTTCCTTATAGTCTTAAGAGGGAACATGACCCTTGCCAACACCTTTTTTTTGGACTTCTAGTCTCCAGAGCTGTGAAATAATATATTTCTTTTTTTTTTTTTTTTTTTTTTGAGTTGGAATCTCACTGTCACCCAGACTGGAGTGCAGTGGCCGCTCCCAGCCACCGCAGCCTCGACCTGCTGGGCTCCGGCGATCCTTCCGCTCAGCCTTCCAGATAGCTGGAACTACAAGAGCGTGCTACCACGCCCAGCTAATTTTTGATTTATTGTAGAGGTGAGGTCTCACCAAGTTGCCCAGGCAGGTCTCGAACCCGCAGGCTCTGGCAATCCACTCACCTCAGCCTCCCAAAGGCGCGGGATTACAGGCTGAGCCACCGAGTCCGGCTCATTTCTGTTGTTTAAAGTCACCCAAGTTTGTGGTAACTTGCTACGACAGTCTAAAGAAACTACCACACCCTTCCAGAGAGTGACAACTTTTGTAACCAATGACAAGAGCAACACTAGTCAAATACCAAACAGGGAAAATTTCTTACCTCTGGCAACTCAAATTCAACAGAAGATACTCCTTGGTGCTTTTCTACAAAAGCAGAAATGAGTCGTTAATATATGGGCAATAGGAGGAAACATGTCATATCCAGATGTCATTTAGAAAGTGAAAATCTAATTTAGATTTCTCTTAATTTATTCAACAATGCTTCTACAAATATTAGTATTTTATTTTACATAAGCCTAGGTAAACAATATATTAATTTTTTTTTGGAGACAGGGTCTCAACTGTCGCCCAGGATACAGTATGGTGGCACAATCCCATCTCACTGCAGTCTTGACCTCCTGGCCTTAAGTGATTCTTCTGTCTAAGCCTCCCAAGTAGCTGGGACTACAGACGTGCCACCACACCCAGATAATTTTTTTATCTCTTTGAAGAGATGAGGTCTCATTATGTTGCCCAGGCTGGTTTCTAACTCCTGGGCTCTAACGATTCTTCTGCTTCAGCCTCCCAAAATACTGGGATTACAGGTATAAGCTACCATGCCCAACCATGAACTAAATTTTTAAACTTTGTAGTATGCAATTCTACCACATAGAATTTAAGCCTGAATCATTCATTCCAACTGAGCACTAATTGTGTATAGAGCACTAACCTTACTACTGAATTAGGTGACTACAAAGAAGGAAGCACAGTCCTTGTTCTCAGGAAAAACTTTAGTTGGGGAAGACTAAGAGCATTCAGAATTACTTCTTTATAAAACTCAGGGATAGAAGGACTTCTAAAAAGCCAGTCTTTTACTTTCATTTAAGATTTGAAGAACTGGCCAGGTACAGTATCTCATGCCTATAATCCCAGCATTTTGGAAAGCTGAAGTGGAATTACTTGAGCCCAGGAGTTTGAGAGCACCCTAGGCAACATAGTGAGACCTCACCTCTATAAAAAATAAGAAAATTAGCTGGGCATGGTGGCATGCACCTGTAGTCACAGCTATTCAGGAGGCTGAGGTAGAAGGCTCACCTGAGCCTGTAAGGTCAAGACTGCAGTAAACCTTGATTGTGCCACTGCACTCTAGTCTGGGTAACAGAATGAGACTAAAGGTTCAGTGAGTTTATGTCCACACAGAAAGTTAGTGACAGAACTAGGTCTAAAACTCATCTTAGAAAATAACAACAAAAGATCAAATAGAAACTTGCCCTACAGTTGTGACACCAACTGAAAAAAAAACTCATCCAAGTAAGCAGAGGCCAAGGTTCCAATGCCAAGGCTGAGCTTCTCTGCTACCCTCTGTTTTTAACAGCAAAGCTGCCAAGAATGGAGTTCTGGTGCACAGGTAAGGTAGGGTACAACTACTTAGTAGGTGGTATGAAACAACAGCCAAAGCTTTAAAAGAATTTTCTAAGATGATCCTCCTACTGGTTCTAACTATACAAGTTTTATATTAAATGATCAGAAATCAAAGCCCCCAAATGGGAGCAATGTAGAGTTAGTCTTCCCTCAAATCCAACAGATTGTTAATCTCTGTAAATTTCAGCCCATAGCAACACCATCATCCTGGCCTTGCTGTTCTCAGAGTATTTTTTTTTCCATTACAGTCATGCTGACCTAAAATGACATCCCCTAGACCTTCACTATATAGTAGCCACACATAGAATACACATAAAAATGTTTTCCCAAGTTATTTTCCTGACATCAGAAATCTGAACAAGAGAGGCACTTTTCAGTGTCACCTGTTTCATAGAATTAGAACACCTGTGATGTCCCCAAAAGGAATAAAAGCAACATGATGAACCTTGTCCTCTACCCTCTCTGTAAGCCCACCTGCAAAGACACCAAGAGCATCCTGAACCAATGTCTTCACACGCCTGGTGCATCTGCTACAACACCCTGCTAACATGAGCACACGGAGAGGAAGGGAGGGATCCTAATGCTCTTTTGGGTACACAAAATCACCTGTGAGGTACACTTGGCTCCCCATTCCTCTCCAGACCTACATCTAGTCATTGGTTATGGCGAAAGTTTCCTAAATGGGCTTACTACCTTCGCCTCTCTTCTACAGTCACTAGAATGATCCCAAGAAAGTACAAATCTCATTCCATCACTCTTTTGCTTGGTATTCATCAAAAGCTGGCCAATGCCCGAGGGACAAAGTCCATATTTCTTAGCACAGCGATACGACCTTCACAACCCAAGCCCTGCTCATCTCTCTTTCCCCTTGTTTCCCCAAGGCAAACTATTTGCCCTTAAGGGCCAGAGTCCCGCACACCTCTAGGCTTTTGCTCTTGCTACTCCTCTCCACTCAGGCAACAGCCTTGCTCCCACCGTGGCTAACTCTGGATCTTGCAAACTTATCTCTGACCTCCGAGCATCCTGGCTAACCCTTGCCTCTTCGGATGGAATAGTCATTCCCCAGCCCGACCCACGTCATCATTGTCCGTCATACGACCGCATCATAGCACTGATATACCATGGAGTGAGGCTCTTTCCATAATATCCCAGCTATTCTGTAAGCGCCTCCGTCTAAGGGACAAGGGCTGTGGAGTTTATAGATCCATGGGCACCAGAGATAGGGGTGAGGTCTGGGATCGCTATAACATTTCGCAACCACCTCGCTGCCTCCAGGGTCAGAAGGGGCAGGGAAACGGGGTCTAGACAGCGCTAGCAGGTGCCGCTCAGGGATGGGGCGGGGGGGAGCCCCACAGAAGACCTGGCTCAAGCACCGTGGGGCCACCGTCCCACGTATCGTCCACTCTGCGCCAACATCAGCACAATCCGGGCACTACCGGCTCACCCACGTAGCGTAACCTTTTGGTGGCAGCCATCTTGCTTTCCAGCACTTCCGCCGGAAGCCCGTGCTGCGCCACGCCCACCACCCCTCCATCCGTCAGACGTTAATTGAAAACACAAATACATAAAGGCATGAACAAAAGACGTGGCCATCAGGAATCAGGGACATTTAGATTGGGTCCTCAGATCTGTTATGAGACCAGACCTTAAGGAAAAGGAACCTGCCAAGAGGGACAAAGATTCTCAGGGGCTGCCAGGCTGGGTAAGGCCCTGAGGAAGGACAGCCTGGAAGGTCAAGGGAGGGAGAGAAGGCGTGGCTGGAGGACGCCAAGAGCAAGTAGGCCACAAAAGTGGGCGGTCTAGGCCAGGTTACTATCACTTGAAGGACCAAAGAAACCACAAAAAACCCAGGACTTCATTACTGTTTGCTACTGTTACAGATTATCTCCCATTTTCCCACTGCCAGAGGAAACCCTGGTAGCAAAATCAACGTGCTGACCCGCATGCAAAATGAACTGGTTGTAGGAGACAGAGGGGAGGACAGGACAAACCCCAACATAGTACAGGAAGGGACTGAAGATCTCACCCTATGTCCTTGGGGTGTGTGCTAATCCAATCCCTCTGTACCCCAGAAGGGTACAGATCCAAGGTCTGCTCTGACCACACCAGACTTGTACCCTGTAAGTCAAATGGGGCCAATATAAAGATCCTACCATAACAGAATGCAATGGAACAGGATCATATTCAACAGTTCTGTATACTTTGTTAACCTTAAACTGTCAGGTAAAAAGGTAAGAGAGGGTAAGCTATACAGAAATTCACTGGAAACTGTTCACATCTTAAAGTTACTTTCTAGCAAAACCTGAAATTTATGGAATAAAACTGTGGTCAGAGACAGAAGCAGTTTTATGGAGATTTTTTTCCTTTATTGAGAAACATAAGACTTGGGTACATCAAATAAAACCAATTTCTGGGGGAAAAAAATCAAAACCCACAATAGAAAAAAAAGTTAACACTGTCTGGGCCACAGCAGAACCCAGAGAATATATTTGTATAATTGAAAAATTCTAGGTGCTTCATAATTGACCTTTTGATACAAAATGACCTATTAAATTTGCAATTTGTAGTTCTTGGTGTTGAGGTCCATAGGACAAGCTAGGAAGTCTTCAAACCTTGAGCTGAATTCCATGAGGGGTTATTTGGCTTTTGAATCCTGAAAAGAAAAGCACCAACACAAATAAATACATAATCAAAATAATTTCAGAGCTTCACTAAAATCTGGTTAATAAAGTATTCTGGAGCAGGGTTTCTCAACCTCAGCACTGTTGACATTTTGGGCCTTATCATTCAGTTGGGGCTGTCCTGTCCACTATAACAGCATCCTGGGGCTTTACCCACTAAATGACAAGGCTCCTGAGGCATCTGACAAGACGGTCACGGCTATGCCAAGTCAACCCCTACCACATAGCAGCTCTGGCCTTCACAAGTTTTTTCCTTTGCTCATTTGACTCCTTCTGTATCTGGAGGCACCTACCACAAGTCCTAGTTAAACTTTATTCACCCAAGCTCCTGCAAACAGACTCCACAGCCCTCATGATAATAAGCCTCCTGGAACATACCCTGTGTAACTGTAGTCAGGCGTGTGTCTGTCTCTCCCACAAAATCAAACCTTTGATGCCAAGGCCTCTCTGCCTGCTGTACTCCCAGAGCTAAGTAGTGGTATACACACAACCTCAGGCCAAACCAGGAAGATCATGCTCACAGAAATGCAATTTGGGGATCTGAGTATATAACCAGGGGTTCCTTATGAGGAAACTTCCTTTTAAATCACAGTCTGTACTCTTTTTTCCACACACTCATCCAGATGACAGAAAAAGCCTAGGTAACAACCTGTTCAAGTTATCAGGTTAAATGGCAGAAATACGGCTTTATACATGACCCCCATTCTTTTAGGAAGATACTCATGAATCAAAACCTCTGTAGAAAACAAAGAGCCAAACATACGGTTTTTCCTTGTCTAAGAGGTAGCAGCAGCAACAGCGCCCACCTTCTGGGCAGCTTCTTTCTTGGCATGATGAGCCTGTAGAACCGCCACAGCTTCATCCACCTGTGAGAAATCTCCAGGTGGTCAATGACTCTAGCAGAACCCCTTTTCACAGTGTCCAGGCCCAACTGCAGAAGATGAGCCCTAGGCTTCTGGTGCCAACTGCCTTCCCAAGCACCCACACAAGCAGCAGCCCCCAGTCATAGGCAATGTATGAGGGAAGGAGCCACGGGGGCAGCAGATCCTTTTCCCTGTTGCACCTAAGCATCCAAGGTTGTCCCCCAAGTCTCCTCAGCTCACCTTAGAGCGGAGAGACTCAGGGGACTCCAGCATGTGCAGCAGCTCAGAATTATCAATTTCCAGCAGCATTCCTGTAATCTTCCCAGCCAGGTTTGAATGCATTGTTTGGATGAGTGGGAACAAACGTTCTCCTGTGGTGAGGATAGTAAATAAAAAACTGAGTTAAACCCCAGTAAACAACGGACACTGATGTCCAAGTTGACGCCAGGCTCTGGGCCCCTCTTCTGCAAGCATGTGGGTCACTCACCCAGCATCTGCTTCTGTTCCTGGGGGGGTGCTGCAGCCAGCATGGAGGCAGTAAGAGGCTCCTGCCCCTGCACATGGACTGCAGGCTGGGGTGCCTGGGAACCAGGAGAGGTAGTGGATTAGCATCAAGGAGAGGACAACACTTGATGGTGGTTGAGAGTCAACATGTGAACATCTAACTATGTGAAAGATGAGATGGAGGTAGTTGGCCTTCCCCTCAAGGAACTAATTTCAGTCCTTGAGGAATTGATGGGTGTGTGGTAAGGAACACAATAAGATGGACATACAAATAAAACCAATTACAATGAAAAGAAAGCAAATTTCATGTAATAAACATACAATGCTATCAGAAAAGAAAGCAAATTTCATGTAATAAACGTACAATGCTAAGCAAGCATTTTACGACATTTTCTTAAATACACAGTTACCCAAGAATTTGAAGCCTTGTTATAAATTAGGCTAAAGTGGAGATTTGTGTCCATAGCCTTTCCCTGAAAATTAGTTTTCCTTTAGGATGAATGCTATTACAGATTAAGTCAAAGAGTATAAATATCAGGACAGTTATAATTATATCCCACATCACCTTTATTGTACCAAATGCTTAAAAACTGTCAACATGCAATGTCAACGCTGGTCAGAGTCCTAAAAGGAGGGCCATGCAGAAAAAAAAGTATTCTACATAGCACCAAGTTCTGGGAAATCCCCAACTTGGAGAGTATGGAGCACGATGGTTAAAGAGTAATGTAACTAGGAGGCAGCTTGTGGGCTTAGTGTGGCATTTCCACAGCAAACTGCTCCTGAGCTCTGCAACAAATTAACTGTATCCTGGCTTGCCCTTAGGGAGGAGCAGGGCTTTAAAGACAGCAAGTTACAGCTTAGAAAATCTATACGTGGGCTCCAAACCCCTTCCATTCCCAAACTCATTTTCCACATATATTTTACATTTTTTAAGCTAAACGTCTTATCTGTAAGTTGAAGTTATTTCCTGCCTTAATACCAGTCGTCATGCAGAGCAGCTGAGGATCAAACAGGCCACTGGATATGGAAGTGACCTGGAGGCTCAAAGCGCTGAGTGAGCACATGTATATCAAACATACATATGCCATAAAGAGAGCAGGAAGCACTGGCTGTTCCTTCTGGGGACATTTCTGAGTGAACTATTATTAGGAAAAACACTTTCCAGCACCTTCTCTCTCACCAGTGAGCACCTAAGTGGCAGGGACAGTGTTTGAATCACCACACAGAACACAGCATCCTAACACGGAGCAGGCATTTAATACCTGAAGGAACCAGAGTTTCATTTAAATCAGGTGAAAAATGGGGAAATCCTTTTAGCATTCTGCTTGGTGGACCTCACCTGCAGAGGCTGTATGGCAGGATGTGGGCTGCGGACACTGGAGGCATATTTATATGGTGCAACAGCCCGAGGAGCAGTAGCAGCAACAGTGGCACGAGGCGCTAAGTTCTGCACAGCTGTGGGAACACCTTAGGGAAAGAACAAACACAATTAAAGCCCATCAGTCTGGGCAAAGACCCGACAAATCCCATCTTTCCCCCTTCTGTGTGCATCCAATACCACCTCCAGACTGGCAGCTGTCAGTCAGCCCTTGCTGGGCGGCACCAGCCCCACCAAAGTCCATAGCCAAGCGGTCCGGGCACTCAGACCCTACAACAGACCAGCAAATGCACATGAGTGTTGGCGGCAGATGTCCAACTGGCATGTCCCATGGAAGGAGAAATTTCAAAGCATGTTCACGTAACACATCATACATGGGGCCACTACTGCTACTTGTGAGGATGAGCCAAAGAATAGCATACAACTCTTTCCACATCTTGGAATACAGGACATGGTCCATAAAAAGTTCTCCTTGTATACACCCCACCCCACCCAAAAGAAAAGGCTGCCTCTGTAGTTATCCAGCTAGTAAACTTCTACAACTAACCTTTTCATGAGTCACTGATGAGCAAAGAATGTTAAAAGTAACCAACACACCTAGATGCACGCTGTCTTTCTGCTCCCAAAGTACCTACACCTAAGCACACAGCTATAATTACAGAACTGGGACTCAATAAACTTGAGCCCAACAAACTGACCAACCCAGGGCAGAGCCTAGTTATCCTGACTCCCTCCTCCCCGGGCCACGCTTCTAAAGGCCAGTTTGCTCACCGACTCTCTGAGTGGTAGTAGGGAGGCCACGAGAGGCCGGAGCATTACCAGTTGGAGCCAGATGGCGTAGAGTTGGACGAGGCCCAGACTGGCGTATAGCACTTGGCATTCCTTGGAAGCCTGATGAAAAGACAAAAATTGCACATCACTGACAAGCAATGTGGAGCAGAACCTAGGCTGTGTCTTGGAGGGGAAGGTAGGAAAGGCAGGGGAGACCAGGACAGGTATATCCTGGGGATCAAATCATTGTTCCCCACCACCTACCTTGAGGTCTCCCACCTTGCTGCCAGCGTGGATTAGGCCTCATCTGTGCTAACTGGTTAGGTGTGTAATATGGAGGCCTTCCCTGAGCCTGTAAGACAGACACCCAAGTCCTTTTATTTTAAGGATGGGGAAGTATCTCATTTCACTAACCAGGTCCTAGGATAATTATTTGGAATAAAGGCTCTTTTTACTCAAAAGCTGAGAGTCAGTTAATAGGAACTGTTTTACTCTAACCCTGCCACTATGTCTGTACGACCATGGGTAAGTCCTTCTTCATTTTTACTGCAAGAGTCCTCAACCACTGTAGAATACAGCAGCAGCTGACAGTGGGCAAGTTCTAAAGAGCTGTGATCATATAGCAGACCTACCTGTGGGACTGCTGGCACAAAGTAGCCACCAGCTGCAGGCTGGAACTGATTTAAGATAGCATTTGCAGGGAGGGCTCGCATTCCAGCCACCCGCTGCATATACTGATTGGTCAGGTGAGCCTTTCTTTCTTCCTTCCTTTGTGCCAGGGCAACATATAGTGGTTTAGAGCCCACGATGCGTCCATTCATTTCAGTGACTGCTTTGGTTGCCTCTTCAGGAGATGAGAAGCAGACGAAGCCAAATCCTTTGCTTCTTCCATCCTCCAGCATTACCTACAAGAAAAAGGTGTCCCTGTGTCAGGGATTCAGAAGAGCTAGAAAATCTGGGTTCTGCAGCAATTACCGAGTCTAGGTAGAGGAAAGAGGAGGTTCAACCCTGGCCCAGGATGTACACCAGACCAATTAAGTCACAATCTCTAAGGTACTTAAGCATTTTCTTTTTTAAGTCCCAGGTGATGTTAAAGTTCCCAAACACTATGAAATGACTAATGGTAAAACCAGGAATCCAAAGATGTTTCCTGATACCTGGAAGCACAGCTACCTCTGGGTACCCATAAGAGATTTTGACAGTACCGCTGAACAATTATTTTTAGAGTTCATCTATAACAAGACATTGGTGGATAAAACTTTTAACAAACTTGTAGAAAAAAGGTTAGGATAACCCTTTTTAAATACCATATGTGGGCAAGTATTATACAACGCTTGAGTCACCAATGACTGCCACCATTAATTCAATGGGAATGACACAAAGATGACCAGCTGAGAGATAGACAGCCTATAATCTAGTCTTACTTGCTTTCTGAGCCTCAATTTCCATGACATTACTCCAAAGTAAATAGCTACAAAGCCATAGGTCTACTGGCTCAAGCAATCTTTTTCCACATAAAATAAACCTGCTGGGCATGGTGGCTCACGCCTGTCATCCTAAAACTTTGGGAGGCTAAGGCAGGAGAACTGTTTGAGCCTGTGAGTTTGAGACCAGCCTAGGCAACATAGTGAGATCTTGTCTCTACCAAAAAAAAAAAAAAAAAAATTAGCCAGGCATGGTGCTGCACACCTGTAGTTTTAACTACTCAGGAGAAGCTGAGGCAGAAGGATAGCCTGAGTGCAGGAGGTTGAGACTTCCATGAGCCATGACTATGCCACTGCACTCCAGCCTGGGCAACAGAGTGAAATCCCAATTCAAAAAAATAAAATAAATAAAAAACCTAAAAAGGTCATTTACTGCCTTCCCTCGTGTACCTTCTCAGAATCATTAGTAGCAATATGACTATGTGCGCTTAGTACCATTTTTTTGTGTCTCAGTTAACGACCTGGAGAGCCTCCAGAAGTAGGACAGGGAAATAAAAATGTGTACCAACCCAACAACTCTCTACCAATGAGGTGGGCCAGTACGGTGTGTGAAAAAAATGCCATACCATGATCTTGGAAATGGTGTCTGACACTTCAAGATATGACTCTTTGCTCTCCTCTTATACTGATGGGGTTCAGTAAAGCGAGTAATATCAAGAGGGTGGGGGTAAGGAACTAGGCGAACCCCTGAGCTGGTCTCTGGGCAACTCCCTACTACAACTGATAATGTTCTCTTGCACAACTTTCTCAAGTTGGGAGCAACTTATGCTAAGAGCTGGAGCAGGACTACTAAGACGTTACCGGTCCACATAGCTTCCTTTCTCATCAACTAAAGAATGTTATGGCATTTGCTGCACCCCTAAGCAAGACCAGTGGCTGCATCAGGCCATGATCCAAAACTGCTGGATGTCACCTCTCTGTCATCACACTCCCAAAGTGCCAAGGACATGCCATACACCATCCCCATTCTCTTGCATAAGGACTCAAATTCCTTATCTTTAAAAGGAGGTTCCGTGGTACATATACACAATAGAATATTACACAGTCATAAAAAGGAACATATGGACTTAACAGCAACTTGGACAGATTTAGAATCTATAATATTCAGTGATCTATCACAGAAACAAAGAACTGAGTACCACACATTCTCACTCATAAGTGGACCCTGAACATTTACCATAATACTATAAGGGATTGGCAGTAGCAGGACACTGCCAGGAGAGGGATGGAGGGCACATAGTATCAATAACGTTCCTGATCTCAAACCAGGCAAAGTGGGGACCAAAGGGAGGCCCAAACTTTACGTGTATGATTACTTGTATACCTAATCCTGAATTGTACCCCATGTCTTTAAAAATAACTAAATAAGTAAGTAAATAAGGGGGTTCTCACTTAATCACCCTGCTAACTCGGTTGATATGATTATCAAAAAAAAAAAAAAAAAAAACAAGCAAATGACACACATTATAAAACATGGAAAAACAAACTTTCCCCTCCCTTTTCCTCTTCATTAGATCTGGGTAGATTAGCTCCAAAATCTTCAAAATATTTCATTTTCAAGGAGAAAATGTGGCAGAGTCGTAGAGACAGGCCCCAAGACAAATGGAAAATAACCTGTCTGGATTTTCTCTGCTCATACTGTAGCACCATCTGTCCCCACACCAGCACAAAGCAGCAAGGATGGGAAAGATTTAGGTGCGCTGGAGGGTTAGCAGGGAGGGTCTAGGTTCAAAGGCTTCTCATACTCCAGTGTTTGGGAGACACTGTAACGTTAACCTACTGACACATCATTCTCCAGATCATCCACTAAAATACATAATTCAAGGCAAGGAGGGATTTGCTAGAAAAATGTAGTAACTAGTTTTAGAAATGAACACAATTTAGATCCTATTCCTTCAATGAAATAAATGTCAATAAACCTGTAACAGTAATATTGAGTTCAATCCCAAAATCTCAGTATTAACACACCTTAGCACTGGTGATTGATCCAAAAGGAGAAAACTCTTTCCTTAATTTCTCATCATCAATAGTGTCATCCAAGTTCTTAATGTAGAGATTCACCCCCTGAAAGAGAAACATCATTGTTAATTGCACTTCTATGCCACATACAGTCCTAAGAAAGTGGTTCCCAAGGTGTGGTCCCCAGACCAGGAGTACCAGCATCTTCAGGAACTTGTGAGAAATGAAAATTCACAGGCCAGACCCCAAATCTAATGAATCAGAAACTCTGGCTGGAGGTCAGAGGATTTTAACAAGCCCTGCTGATGATCCGATGCAAGCCCAAAGTTGAGAAACGACTACCCTAAAACTCTGATAGGACCACCAGTGTAGTCACATGATGTCATCTCTCCCCACAGCGGCACTGGCTGACCACTCACTCCAGCAGGGGTCTTTTGCCACCATGCTAAACAAAGGGGTGTCATTTAAGTAAAAGGAACCTACATGGCCAAGAGCAACAAGCTGAGGCTTCCATAAGAGTCCTTCAACCCCTTTTGACCATGTTCTATAATCACTGCCATATCTTGTGGGTATGTATATATCATTCTAAACCTGATCTCAATGAAGGGAAGAGCAGACTTCAAATCCTCAAAGAGAAAGCCTGCTAAACATTAAGGTGCTTTGCAAATCCCCTATTAGTAGGCTGGGTCAAAACCATCTCACCTGGTATCGACTAATTCTCTCCTGTTTCAGCTGCTCAAATTTCCGTTTTAACTCTGCCTGCCGCTCTACTTTCTTCTGTGCACGGCCTACAAATATGACTTTCCCACTGATTTCTTTTCCATTCATCTCTTCCACAGCCTAGAGAGGAAATATATGTCCCGATTAAGTCTTGTTCTGAGGGTCTATAAGTCCCACTAAATATTCTGACAGAAATCTTTCCAACAGAACTCAAAACTAATTTCACTGCATCTCTGAAGTTTGCTAAGTAAACAAATCCAAATCTCCTCATCTGTAGGTGGAGTTAATATTTAAATGGGTTATTGGTCCAAATTATAGAGGGAAAAATAGTACAGCTGTGTAAATATAAGCATGGTAACACGAGCCTAGGCTGATAATCTGGCTGTCAATAAACATTACAGGTTATTTTGTGGGTAACAAGTGATAAATGTTGAGGGCCTAGCACAATGCTTTGCCCACAAGTAGCTGCTATGCTGTTATTAAATCAGCAACTTCCTGGGCTTTAGCTCCCTCACCTTTTAAGGGGAACAAACATCTGTCCTGTTTTCTCAATAGCTGATAGCTGAAGTGACAGGTATGTGCCAAGTGCTCTGTAAACAGTTAAATGATATGTTAACATGAAACCCCCTGGAGAAGATGATTCCAGAGCACAGTAACTGTACATCCACTACTAGAACCTCAGATCATTCCAGCTCTACTCTACTGTGTGCCAGCAAGGCCCTGCCCATGCTCTGGGGCACTTCTTACAAATTTTTCCCAACCCTTGTGGTACTCTCACCTTATTGGCATCCTCATGTTTTTCGTAACTCACAAAGCCAAAGCCTTTGGATTTCCCACTGGGATCTCTCATCACCTTGACACTTAGGGTCTTACCTATTACCAAAGGACAGAACTATTAGCAACACCATCTCCAGCACAACTCAAGGAGAGAAGGTTTCCCTCTAGGAACCCACTTGGAGCAAACCTCTGGCTGAACCCAGATGGACTATAAGAAAGAGGCACCACACTTGGTCTTCTAATTCTGACCAAGCAGCTGAGATGGTCTTAGGGATGGGAGAAGGATGACACCAAAAGCCAGGCCTGGAATCTACCCCTATCTACCTGTAACCTTTGCCAGGCAGGGTGTTTATTTCTGGGCCTGAATGCCCTCACCTCCTAAGTAAAAACAGATGGCTCTGGTGGACTGTGAAAGGGGACATGTAGGACAAAGGACCTCTGACTTACCAAACTGGCTAAATAGCTCTTTCAGGCTCTCATCATCCACCTCTTCTCCAAAGTTTTTGATATAAACGTTGGTGAATTCCTTGGCTTTGGCTCCAAGCTCAGCTTCTCGCTCTTTGCGAGACTTGAATCTGCCCACAAACCTAGAAAGAAACCAGGAAGAACAGTGATCACCTAGAAGAGTAAAATATGATTTTCCAAGGGTCCAGAAAATGCCAGTTAAAGGCTAACAGGAGAGGTTGAAACATGAGGTCCCCATCCACCACTAAGAGAGTAAGTTTAGAGACAACCCAAATCCCCAGTAGAAAAAGAAAGAAGCAGGACTATCCTGCGAGGGCCAGCCCCAGGGCTCCTGGCTCAGACCAGGGCTACTCCTACCACATCACACTGCCTTCGTGAAGAAACCTGACGACCACGTTTTTAAAACGTTCATTTCTGTGCAACTATGTAAATGCATAGAAAAGGTCTGGAAGGATACAAACCAAACTGTTAACAGTGGTTAATCCTAGGAGTGAGTATATTTAAGCGAAGGGGTTGTTTGCTTGTTTATTGTATTCATTTGGTATTTATGTATTTCAGTATCTGGATACTGAAAATTTTTCCTATTTCTTTCTAGTGATACCTGTGTCCACCGGACACATAGACATTATAAACACAACCCATCCTCTGGTTTGTTAAACAACACAAAAGAAAATTATTTTTGCTTGTAATAGCCAAGACTTATTGTCCCTTCTCCCCACATGGCTTTGCTAAGTTTTCACTCTCTCCCTTCTATAGTAACAACCACAGCAAAGCAACAAGGTGTTATGAATTGTCTCTGCAAAGAGATGAGATTTTTCACTGTAACCAAATTATTACTATGGAGCCAGCCTTGTATTAGGTCACTGAGTCGTAAGTTAGAAAATGGAGAACTAGAGGGACAATTTGGCATCATTCACTAGCGAGAAACCCATGGACAGACCTGAGTCACAGGAAAGCCACAGTCATATTGCTAGTATACAGCTCCTGGTCAGTCCAGGGCCCTCTCCACTCTGCCGCTGGCCAAGACCCCCACTCAGAGTGGGCTTAGAGCTGCCTTCCAGCCAGCCCCAGTTGCCGATGCTCACAAAACCCACAGACAGATGCCTTTAAGGGAGAGGCTGCAGGTAGGCCATGGCTTGGGCAGGAAGCCCACCTTGGCGAGTCAAAAGGGCTGCCACGGCTCAGGCAGGGAGACTCACCAGCCCTGGAGTGGAGAGGTAGGAGCAGGCCACACTTGGGCCGAGAGAACCAGTAGCCGCCTTGTGTGTGCCAGTTAATACCGAGGTGGGGCCACGGCTGGCTCATGCGATGGTTGTTGCTCCGGACTGGGACACTCACACTTTGCGGTCATTGAGGAGCATGCCATTCATCTTCTCGATGGCCTTGTCGGCAGCCTCTTGGGTCTCGAAGTGGACAAAGGCATAACCCTTAGAGCCGTTCTCATCACACACCACCTGTCAAAGACAAGGTGGACCCCTTAGCATCAATGACAGCTTCAGAGATGTTGAACCTCATGGTCTTCTGTGTATGAGAAACCTCTAGCCCATCCATAGCCAAAGGCAGCCAACTGTACTAGGTATGATTTCTCTAACATCTAGCACAGCACTAGGCACCTAGTAAGTGCTATTTACAAATGGTAGCAATTATTGGACTGTGTATTCTATTCCAAGTAATGTTTTATTTACTTTTGCCAAAATACATTTAAGAGATCTGGGTGCAAACCACAGTGCTGCAGAAAGAGAATCTTTTTAAGCCCACAACAGACTTCAGTCTTGTGTGGTACGCCAGATGTGTTTTACAAGTAAAACACCACCATGTGGGTTTTAAAGTGCTCCACATAAACAGACACGTAGAGAGGGAAAAGGGTAAATTTATGCTTCTAAAGTGATCAGTTTCCTGGAGACTGGAGACACTTCTCTGGTCCTCTCCTCTACTCCACCCAAAAGAAAACCTTTTGAGGCCTTCTACAGCTAAAAAACAGGAAAGGTATTTATTTCAGTCTGAGGGAAGAAAAAGCAAGGATACAAAACCACCTGCTGGTTATGCTGGACTATGGCCCTGAGATTACCTAAGGGAACTTTTAGGATTTCATTTCCAGCATTTTGAAAGTTACTGTGTAGCTGGGCACAGTGGCTCACACCTATAATCCCAGTATTTTGGAAGGCAGAGGCAAGAGGACTGCCTGAGCCCAGGAGTTCGAGCCCAGCCCAGGGCAAAATGGCAAAGACTCATCTCTACAATAAATCAAAAAATTAACTGGGCGTGCACCTACAGTTCCAGTTACTTGGAAGGCTAAGGACAGAAGGATCACCTTAGTCTAGCAGGTCAAGGCTGCGGTGGCTGTGAGTGTGCCACCACACTTCAACCTGGGAGACAGAGTGAGACTCCAACTCAAAAAAAAAAAAAAAAAGTAAGTTACCATGTTCTGATGCCCAATTTCAAGGCAGTTCTCCTCATGGTGTTTAATCTTATTTCAAGATTTAATAATTATTCTGCTGAAATAATTTAATCAATGTTTACCTTGCAGGACAGAATGTTTCCAAAAGCAGAAAAAGTATCATAAAGTGCCTTGTTATCTATAGATTTGTCCAGGTTCTTGATGAAGACGTTTCCCACACCAGATTTTCTCAAAGAGGGATCTCTCTGAGACCACATGATACGGATTGGCTTTCCCTTAATTACATCAAAGTTCATGGTGTCCAAGGCCCTTTCAGCTGTAAGAGAGAAACACATTTCAATCAAGGATATAAAACGTCAACTCACATAGGCCACCATCCCTACAACAGATTACTCCAGGACTTTTCAAGGTAATCACTCTGATAAAAGGGAACTCTATTAAAATCAAAGGGCATCAGATCCCTCTAGCCTGCACTGTTACTAAGGGTAGAGTAAGTTTCAGCTAATTGCTAGAACTTGGAAATGTTCTCCACATTATCAGCACAAGAAGGATGAAACCACCACACTTTTCTACCTAAGCAGACAGTGCAGGTGGTGGGCCCTGCACCAAGTTGTCTCCAGGCATTTTAAACCTTAATACGTGCTCTGTAGAATTCTAGGACTTCAACTACCCTGATGCCCAAACAAGTTCTTCTACCAGTGCCTTGGGATGATGCCTCTTTAGTTTCCCAACCAAGCGCATGTGTGCAACAGAGACCATTTGGAGAACCAGAAGCTATAATATATATCATCACCTGCCAGCCAGGAACAGTTCCCTTCATTAGTGCTAACAAGGACACCCAGACCTGGTGACTACTTTTCCTTAACGCTATTACGGCATCTCACAGCAGTGACATCACCCAGAACCTCCTCTATACAGGGATTCAGAAGGGTCAGGACAGTAGAGCTTGCTCCTTGCCTAAGACATCTCACTTAAAATGGGGACAAAATTCCCTAACTCTGCCCCTCCGCTCAATTGTCCAATCAGCCAAGGGAATTTCTTTCCAATAACCTTCCCCACCTTCCACAGAAGGTAGGCTCATGTGTTTGGGGATCCAGGTCAGGAATAGTCTAGATACTAAAATTTGCTTGTGATGGCTATCAGAGACAGACAGCCTGGGACCCCACATTGTTTCGTTAACTAGCAGTAAAGGAGACTATTTCAACATAGTTTCGCGTCTATTTCCAGACAGCACTGCACAAGGCAAGTCGGCTTAGTCTGACAAATCTGGCTGCACTTATTTATAGCAGGGAGAGGTCCTGCAAAAGTATGTGTTGGCAGACACACTGACCAATGGCTTCAGCTATCAACTTTTGTTCAGAAGAGTCAAGAAGGCAGACAACAGCTAATGTACCCACTACGATTCCCTAAAAAGACCACACTCAACTACCTTGTTTGTGATCCTGTGGCCAGGGACAGAAGTCAGCTTAGACACACTGGACTGACAGTCTCTCTGAACATGTCCAACGTTCTAGTCTCAACTGCAACCTGGGCAAGTAACATTCTCTGTGTCTCATGGACAGTGAACAAAGTGGGGACAAAAATAGGGACCTGGAGATCCTGTGCCATAAAATGGCTTGTTTCTCCCAGTAATGGTCTCTGCAGTTGTTCCCTTTTAATCTGGAGTCACGTGCAGCCCCTGATTAGGTTTCCTCTGGCCTTGTGCCTGCCACGCCTGCAGCATACCTCTCTCTTCTGCTTCATGCTAAGGCCACAATCTGGAGTGGTGGAGTACTATACTGGAGTCCCAACCTGGCCTCCAACCTTTTGCACTCCTTTTTCTTAAGTACCATTTTTTTCAGATTGGATGAAGTAAAAGGGCTTGACAAGTGTAAAGCACTGTTCACAGGTAAGGCCATAAATGCCACAAGCTCAGTGGATTTTCAAGTAATGCTTCCCCAGACTACCTGAATACCATTCTTCACGGCAAATAACCTGGATACCATTTGTCCAGAGCAAAGCACTCCTCCACTCCAATAGCAAACACACACCAAGGAGCTGGCCTGGCACATGCAGTTCTGGTGACACTAACAAGTCTTTCCTACGGTTTATGCACAGAATGTTCCCCCTGCTTCCTACCTGCCATAAATGATCCTTTATCAGCACAAAATCAAGCTTAGTCCAGGACAAAGGTGGGGGAGGGGGCAGCAGCTTTGCAAGCCAAAACTTTTGCAGCGAATTGTGTTTCAATCATCCTGCCTTTTTAGCAGGCCTGTGAGGGACATAAGCCCATGCTACCAGACCAGGCAGGGGTCTCTTAACAATCCAGCCCCACTCCAACAGGACCACACACAATGGAATGACAGTGGCTTCACTCTGATCCTGTTTTACAGTCTCCTTGGGTTCCAACCCCACCACCACTACTGAGTAAGCCCAAGGTCACCCAGTTAGCAAGTGGTAGAAGCAAGACTGAAAACTCAGGTCATCTGATGCTAGGCTCTGTGTTCTCAACCCCTGCACCGTTACGCCTTCTATGGCAACACGCTGCCATAGAATGATATGGCCCCCTCCTTAGCAGTCGAGCCCTGGCCAGATGATGACTACTGGGGTCCCCCGGGATCCCACGCATGTGTGGGCATAGCTTCTACTCACCGTCAGCTGGCTGCTGGAAGTTGACGTAGGCATAACCCAGGGAGCGGCGGGTGATCATATCGCGGCAGACCCGGATGGACAGCACAGGCCCCGCAGGGCTGAACTTTTCATACAGCATGGCCTCGGTGACGTCCGAGTGCAAGTCACCCACGTAGAGGGAGGCCATGGGGTAGCTGCTGGCCGCAGCGTTCATCTCCCCACCCCCCACCACCCCGAGCCCCGCCAGGAGGACTTCTTATAGGGCCCACCGCAGGACAAAAGGGGCTCTTCTCGGAGCCGGGGCCCGCGCCGCGGCTCACAGGTGGCAAAGAGCGAAGCGAAGACAAGCTGGAGTAGGCAGGCTCAGAGGCAGGACGGCAACCAGGAGTTCAGGGACAGCGCACACGGGACTGCAACACCTCAGACAAAAGGCTCTCAAAAACAATATGGCCCTCCCTGGGAGTTTGTAATTTTCAGCTGTCTTGGCTTGAAGCTCCAAATTTCAAAAAAAAAAAAAAAATTAAAACGGGGAATCCCCTTTCACAGGGTAAAAATTCTTTAGGAGGCAGCCAGATGCTGCCCACGGCGGCCTTCGGGACACGCGTTTCTCTATAAATATAGGCCTCGGGCTCCCGGCGGTTTAAGATTACAACAGCCAGGGAAGAGGGAAACCAAATCTTTGTGGGTGCCGACTCGGCGAGCCCCGGGCGGGCGGGACGGCGAAGGGCAGCGCGGACACGTGGTGCGCCGGCGGCGGCGTCGCGCGGGGGGCGAGGGCGCCGACTGGCCGGGGCTGCCACGCGGCGGGGACGCGGCCGGCGGGCTGGGCGGGCGGAGGGCGCGGGCGCGGCGGGCCCGGGCGGGCGGCTCACCCGGGGACCGACAGACGCAGACCGACGGACGCCACGCGCGGCGGCGGCGGGCGCGGGGCAGGCCGGAAGCGTGCAAAAGTGACTTCCCCGCGGGTTCTCCAAGGAGGATTCGCTTTTTCTTTTCCTTTTTTTTTTTTAAGATTTTGAAGCGTTTTCAGGTTTTTTTTATCTTTTTCTCTTTTTTTCTTCAGGCCGCTGAGCCCGAAAAAGGCGAAGGCAACAGCGACCCGGGGCGGAGAGAGGCGGCCGGGGGAGCCACCGCTCCATTTATACCCGCCCGCCCCGGGCGCTGCTGGTCGAAGGGCGCCTCGCGACCTGGGCGCAGTCGTGCCCGCCCACTCGGCCCGGGGGCCCGAGGCGGGGCGGCCACGCGAGAGCGACCCGGCACGGCCGCGCGGCGCCACAGCGACCCCTGGCGCATGGAGGACCGTCCTGCTCGCAGCGTCGGGAAACCCCGGGCCCTTCTCGATAACACAGTGAATAGATTGTAAACCCCGCTCCATCACTGGGAATAGAACCCATAGATAACGCTCCCACACGCATAATGTTTAAAACTCAGTAGAATGCCTCATTGTAAAAATAAAGGTGACATAAAATAAATTATAATGAAATAATAGGTGGTCCAATAGGCAAATGTTTGGGCCTAAATACAGAAGACTACTAAAGTTTTCAGAACACTGTGACTTAGAGGTAGAATCGTACAGAACTAGAAATGCAGTAGTATCCATGGGTGATGTGATTTTTCTGAAAGGATGTACAAGTTTTGGTAAAGCTTCAATAAAACAAAACAAAAGCATTCCCTCTATTTACATGCTAGTGGCATTCCTGGAAATTTAGTGTGTACTTAAGGGCACACAATTACTTCCTGTTTCTATGTTTAGACTTTGTGTCTAGGTCTGAATAATTATAAAAAGATTTTTCATCTACATGAGGGTCTGGCAGGTCATTTGATCATCTGAAAGCCATGTCATCTTATGGGACTACATTATATGGGACTGTTCCTATGTGCTACAAGATATTAGAATCCCTTCCTCCATAAATGCCAGGAACCACCTTCCCCATCATTCTGACAACCAAAAAGAAATTACTAGAAGGCACACAGACATTCCCCTTGAAAACCACTGATTTAAGTAAATGAATGAAGAAATGTATTTATATATTCATTCATTCAAATAAAAAGTTAATTGGAATGTACTCTATGCCAGTGCCAGGATATAGGTACTGGGGATACCATGGTAGACAAGACTCCTTCCCTCATGGAGCTCATATCCTAGTAAGCATATTAAATCAAGAAACATCTATGGAGTGCTCCTTCTATAGATATATTCACTCCTCGAGTGTTCACAGACCATCCACTGATCTAAAATAGCTTGCCAGTATTGTTAATCACTATCACACCATCCTGCCTTCTTGTCTTCAAGGCTCCTGTTACCACCCCAAATTATGTTGTTCCTATATCTGTTTACCCATTTAGTGTCTGGTATATAAGCTTCATGAGAACAGGCACCTAGAACAGTGTGTAACATACCATGTGCTAAGTGTTCAATAAATATTTGTTAAATAAACAAATTAATACTAGGCACAGATGAACAAAACTCATACCGGGTCCCATCCTCATGGAGCTTACTGTCCAGTGGGGGAGCTAGTTCACATCTCTGATTCTCAGATTTCTAATCTATAAGTATACTGACAAGCCCTATTAACACTTAATAGGGTTATTGTGAGAATAAGCTAATACATTGCTTGCATATATGTTAGTAGATATACTATCAATCTACATTTGCCCTGAGAAGAGAGGGTAGCTCCCTAAATGAAGGCAGAGAGAAAGTATGTATAAAGGCCCTGAGCAGGGAGTGAGCCTGCAAGACAGACTGTGGTGTTGTGGGAGGTGGAAGAGATGACCTTGAAACACTTTGGATTTTATCCTGAGATCAAAGGGCAAAACTGCAGGATTTTAAGAGGAAAGTGCTTGGCTCAAATAACATTTTTAAAAAATCCTGTCTGGCTGCAGAATGGAAAAGGATTAGAGGGTAGTTGCAAGGAGACCCTTGAGGTCTAAGGTGATAGGCATGGAAGTAGAGGAAGTATCTGGATTAGAGAAATATTTAGACTGTATAATTTGTGATTAATTGTATGTGGAAGGTGAGAGAGTGAGGAGTCGAGGATGGCTCCCAAATTTCTGGGAAATAAAAACAAATTTAGATTCCCCACATCTAAACACAAGGTTATGGCTAGACAGAGTGGCTCACTCCTGTAATCCCAGCACTTTGTGAGACCAAGGTGGGAGGATCACTTGAGTTCAGGAATTTGAGACCAACCTAAGCAAGATAGGGAGACCTTGCCTCTGCAAAGAAATAAAAATAAAAAATTAGGCAGGCATAGTGGAGCGCACCTGTAGTGCCAGCTACTGGGAAAGCTGAGCTGAAGGGATCACCTGAGCCCAGGAGGTTGAGGCTGCAATGAGCCACGATGGTGATCGTGCCACTGCACTCCAGCCTGGGCGACAGAGTAAGATCCCACTCAGAAACAAAAAACAAGAAAACCCACAAGGTTATCATTTAATTAGTCTTAGAGGGGAAAGATATGCAATGCCACCAAAGGAGACACCCAGTTCTGCAAAATCTAAACAGGACCTCGTTGTGGCAAAATGGGGGGGGGGGCGGCGCGGGGAAGAGCCTGGACAAGTTAGCCTGTCAGTGATGTGGAGGAAGACTGTTGTGCACATCAGTTCAAATCCATCCTTGCTGGGGTGGGAAGGGGTGCAATTTTTTTTTCCACTGTGGTGGAACCTACTCTCAGTGGGTCTGTACTTGATAAATGATATTGACATGTCAAGAGTAAAAATATATTCAGGGATGGGAAGAAGAAGAAGGAAAAACTTCAAGATATAGATGCATATTTTCACAGCTGAGGCCTTTGCATATAGCAGAAATGTAAGAGCTCTGCCTTCTGCAGTTATTGTTCACTCAACAAATTTTATATGGCATTCCTAAGAGCCAAGGTCTCTCTGCTCTGGGTGCTGGGGACAGAACTGTGAACTAAACTTTCACAGAACAACCTGCCCTTATTGGGGAGAGAGAGGAGAAACAAGTAAATGTGTTGGTGGTGTTGTTGAAAAGTGCTTTGAATCTAGAGACCTTCTGAAGGTAAAGCAGGGGGAAACCCAGCCCCATCCTCCCAGCAGGAGGCCAATTCTACCTACAAAAGTTCTATTTCCTATAATCAACAATGGCTATTCCCCTGAGGAAGGAAGACTCTTCCTTGCCCACAGATAGAGTCTCTGAGATCCTAGAGGATTGGTCCAGTCACCAAGACAGGCTGCACAACTTTGGACATTTCTGAGCTTCCCCATCTGTATGATGGGCTCAATGAATCCTTTTAAGTAGAGGGACTAAGTACCTTCTCATTGGAGAAAAGATGTTCTTCTCTTCCTGTCTTCCCCACATTGAAAGCTGTGAATCTGCTTGACCTCTTGCTGACCTTTACAGTTAGTCAGGAAATACTAAGAATAATCCACCTGCTATGGTGTGAATGTGTCCCCCAAAGTTTGGAAACTTAATCCCCAATGCAGCAGTGTTGAGGGGTGGGACCTGTAAGAGGTGAATAGGTCAAAAGAGCTCCAACCTCATGAATGGATTAATGCTGTTTTTGCAGGAGTGGGATCCTGATAAAAGAATGAGTTCAGCCATTCTAGAGTATGGCACTTCGCAGAGGTAATTGATCAGTGCTATTATTTGGAGATAATACCATAAATAGCCAACACTACACAGTGCTTTCTACATGCCAGGCACTACTCTAAGCCTGTGGAATAACTGGCCAAGATCATAAAGCCAACAAGAATGGGTGGAGACTTAAATCGTTTCTTACTGTAATTCACATACTGCCTAACATAATACGAATAACAATAATTAACATTTTCTTGTTTTGATTTGGCATCTCACTCTGTTGCCCAAGCTGGAGTGCAGTAGCACGATCATGGCTATTGCAGCCTTGACCATCTGATGATTCTTCTGCCACAGCCTTCCCAGCAACTGGTATTACAGGCATGTGCCATGATGTCCAGCTAATTTTTTTGATTTATTGTAGAAATGAGGTCTCACCAATTTGCACAGGCTGATCTCGAACTTCTGGACTCAGGCAATCCTCTTGCCTCAGCCTCCCAAAGTGCTGGGATTACAGGCATGAGCTACTGTCCCTGACCAATAACTAACATTTATTGAGACTTACATGCATAATTTTACTTAATCCTCACAATAATCACAGAAATTAGATACTGTCATCACCACCTTGTAGATGAGAGAACTGAGGCTTGGGAGGTTGAATAACTTGCTCATGGCCTGACCGCTGGTAACTGGCAGAAAACTGTGGCAGTCCTGACGGTGAGCTAACTCTAAATCCTTCAAGAGAACTTGCCATGAGGAGTACACTTGACTGACAGCTATTGTCTCTTTGGATCCACCATCACGTTAACACACAGTCCTCGCTTTCCCCAGGTTGCTCCAGTCAGTGATGATAATGGTCTTTGCTCTTTGCTTGGGAACTCTGCATCTACCTGGCTAAGATTTTCTCAAAACTGTGCTGCAGTCTGAAGCTCTTTTTTTTTTTTTTTTTTTTTTGAGTTGGAGTCTAACTCTGTCACCCAGGGTGGAGTGTACTGACATGCTCACAGCCTCCTCAGCATCGACCTGCTGGGCTTAGGCAATCCTTCTGCCTCAGTCTTCCAAGTAGCCGAAACTACAGGCACATGCTACCATATCCAGTCAATTTTTTTATTTATTGTAGAGATGAGGTCTCATCAAGTTGCTCAGGCTGTTCTCGAACCCCTGGGCTCAGGCAATCCCCTTACCTCAGCCTCTCAGAGTGCTGGGATTACAGACTTGAGCCACTGTGCTCGGCCTTCTGAAGCTCTTCATACCCAATTCTTCCCTCCTGTGCCCTCCTTGCTCAGTTGACAAAGATTCTTTGCTTGGCCAAACTTTAGTCAGGCCTCTGAACCTTCTCTTAGGCCCATCTGTGCACTTCCTTACAAAATCCTGTTTTAACAACAGAACCCTGCTAAGTCAGCTTAGCTCAAACCCTCCATCCTCAACATCTTGTCAGGTTTCTTATCTTCTCCTGTCTCCCAGATGATGTCTGATCACTCTGGCCTGTGTTCAGCAAAAATCCTGCTAGGTCAGTTTAACCAGAATCCTCCTTACTCCTGATGCTTCCTCTTAGTAGTTTTGCATCCACTGACCCCCACAATGCCCCTTGGCTATAGATTCCCACTTGTCAGTGCTGTATTTGGTATTGAGCCAAATCTCTTCCCCCCACCACAAGACCCCATTGCAGGGGTTCCTATACCTATTGTGATGGTCCTGAATAAAGACTTCCTTACCTTGCTTTAACAAGTATCATCAAATAACTTTTTTTTTAACATGACTATCAGATCTACATCATGGTCCGAAGGTTCTCCCTACCGATTTCTATTCCTTATTCCCCCTTTATCCTTCACAGGCATTCTTCCAAACAAATCACTTGCATGTAGTCAGTTGGGGTCCTCCGAGAAGCAGAAACCAAGATGGGATTAGAAATGCAAGTGATTTATTTGGAGGGAGGTAACAGCGGCACTGCTGCTAGCTGGAGAGGATTGGGAACCATAAAACCATCCAGGGAGGCTTTTCAAGATGGTGGTAACTAAAGGGTGTTCGTTGCTGAGGAAGACAAGCTGCTTAAAGGGAGGAGATGGAAGATCCCAGAGGGAGAGAAGAATCATGAGGCAAAGTCCCTTAGGAATGAGGAAGGGGTAGGATCTGGGGTTCTGATGAAGTTCCCATTAGGCTGGGATAGAGGAGTGTGTTGCCCTCCATTGTTCCTCCCCAGGAGGAGAGGAAAGGAACAAAAGATGGGGAAGGATTCTAGAAAGCTGAGGCAGTGCTTGGTGGACATCAGCTTTCTGGAAAAATTTGTGTGTTGAGAATGAGTGGGGCTGAGTAGGCAAGGGACACAGTTCCTATTTGCCTTTCTAGAGCATATGACACCCTTTGCTGCTTCCTCCTTGAAATGCTTATCTTCTTTGTCTTCTGTGAGTTGACTCATGTCTCCATTTAACAAACACCAGTGCCAACTGGCACAAGGTTCTGCACTAGATGCTGGGGATACAATGCAGACCCAAACAGCCCTGGCCCCTGCCCTCCTGAAGCTCAGAGGTTAGTGGAGGACAGATACTCAAATAATCACACAATTTCTTTTTTGCCTCTCCAGTTTCCCCTTCTCAGCAACTTCTTTACACATTGTTTTTTTCCACCCATCCTTTACGCATTCCTGTTTCTTATTGTTAGGTCCTGGGGACCCCCTCTTTCCTCATGTGATATCAATGATTCTTAAAAGTGTGGTCTCTGGGCCGGTGGTATCACAATCACCTGGGCATTTGTTAGAAATGAAATTCTCAAGCCTTAATTCAGTACCTATTGAATCAGAAACTCCGGGGGTGAGGCTCAGCAATCTGTATGTGTGTGCATGTTTTTTTTAGAGGTGTGGGGGGCTCACCGTGTTGCTCAGGCAGACTGGCCTCAAAACCCTGAGCTCAAGCCATCCTCCCGCCTCAGTCTCCGGAGTAGCTGGGACAGCAATCTGTGGTTTAACAATCCCTCCAGGTGGTTTTGATGCAGGCTAAAGTGGGTGATCTCTGTTCACCTGGCTTTGATTACCATCCATGCCAATGACTCCCACATCTGCATCCACAGCCCAGGCCCACTCTCTCAAGCTCCAGCATGCTCCCTGGATGAACCACAGGCCACTGGAAATTCATGAAACTACAGGCTGAACGGAGGGTACCCCTCTTCCTGTGTCCCTGACCCAGACCATCCAACACTAAAGGGGCTTTCTCTGGGCCCCGGGAATGACACTCAGACATCTAATCTACAGTTCCTGGTCAGTCTCCAGGCTCTTCTCCAACCAAGCACTCCTCCCTGGCTTATGACATACATTCCAGCTACACTGGCCCTTTGGCCCCCTGAGGGCCTTTGCGTTAGCTGTATGCTGGGTCCAGGACTCACCTCTCCTGGCTGGAGCCTTTCTTGTCCTCCGGGTCTCAGCCCAAGCTTCTTCCTCTCAGAGAGGCTATCCTTCCCTAGTGGGTGCCTCTGAGACTCTCTCTCGTGGTGCTCTGCTTGTTACCTTCCTGGGACATATGAAAGTCTATCACATATTCATTTATTTGAATTATAAGCTCTACGAGAGCAGGGTCTGGTCTTGTTTGTGCTTGCATCCTCAGTTTCTAGTATAGGACAGGCTCAAACTCCTGGGCTCAGCCTCCCAAGTAGCTAGGACTATAGACATGTACCGCCACGCACAACTAAATTTTATTTTTATTTTTATTTTTTGTAGAGAGGAGGTCTCCCTGTGCTGTCCAGGATGGTATTGAACTCCTGGACTCAAGTGATCCTTCCACCTCTGCTTCTCAAAATGCTGGAATTACAGTCTGTGCCTGGCCTTTTTTTAAAAAATAGACACTCTTGCTCTGTCTCCCAGGCTAAAGTGTACTGCACAATCATAGCTTACTGTAACCTTGAACTCCTAGGCTCAAGTGATCCTCCTGTCTCAGTCTTCCAAGTAGCTCGTACTACAGATGCCTCCACCATGCCCAGCTTTTTTTTTTTTTTTGGTAGAGACAAGGTCACACTATGTTGCCTAACTAACTCCTGGCCTGAAAGTTCTGCCTCCCAACGCTCTGGGATCTAAAATGCAAATCCAGTCCTGCCATTCCCCTGCTTAATCCCTTCAGTAATTCTTCATTGTTTTCAGAGTAAATTTTAAATATTTTAACAAGCCAGGCATGATGGCATGGGCCTGTAGTTCCAGCAACTCAGGGAGGCTAAGGCTGGAGGATACCTTGAACCCAGGAGTTTGAGGCTGCAGTGAGCTGTGATCATGCTACTGCATTACAGCCTGGGCAACAAAGAGAGACCTTGTCACTAAAAATGAAAATAACAACCGGCACCAACGCTAAAAAAGTCTTTTTTTTTTTTTTTTTTTTTGAGTTGAAGTCTCACTCTGTCGCCCAGACTGGAGTGCAGTGGCTCCCGGCCACCGCAGCCTTGACCTGCTGGGCTCCGGTGATCCTTTCACCTCAGCCTTCCAAGTAGCTGGAACTACAAGTGCACGCTACCACACCCAGCTAATTTTTTTGATTTATTGTAGAGATGAGGTCTCGCCAAGTTGCCCAGGCAGGTCTTGAACCCGTGGACTCAGGCAATCCACTCACCTTAGCCTCCCAAAACGCGGGATTAGAGGCTGAGCCACCGAACCCGGCTGTAGCAATGGTTTAAAAGCAGCAATGGGGAAAGGACCCTTCCCAGAGGACGATGGGAGAGTGAGCAGACAGAGGCCTTTAGGGAAGAAATGTCAAGGGAGTCAAATCTTCCTGAAGGTAGAAAGTTCGGAAGTGAGGCAGGTCATGAAGAATAACAAGCAGTGTGGTCCAGTGGTTAAGGGTATGGACTTTGGGCCATATAGGTTTAGGAGTTACCAACATGTAGATGATAGAGTGACAGGAATCATATAATTTTAAGAAGTAGTACTCAAAAAAAAAAAAAGGACAGAGGTGGAATTATATAACCCACTTAATTCCTGAATTTGCACAGAATAGTCGTCCTATAGAAGACGTAGCTGGACTGGAGATCACAGGGTCTGACTGGATGTGACTCAAAAGCATTAACTGTGGTCAGCCTGAATTGGCCCAAAGAGCCAGGGTCTCATGGGGGCAGCAGACACACTGTCTGAATCCCGGCAGCCCTGGGGTTGATACTGAGATGGAGGGTTACAGAGGAACCCACCTAATTGGAAAGGCGTTGAATCAGCACAGGGAGATCAAAGAATGAAGATTTTGGTAGGGAAGGATTGTATGGGCACTGGTGGGAAAGGCCAACTTCCCCTCTCTGCCTGGCAGTCTAAATCAGACCCCAATGGCTCTTCCCAGATGCCTGCCATCGCCTTCTTATCCATCTCACCTCTGGACCCCTGTCATCCACTTTGTATATGGCAGCCAGGGTCATTTTTCAAAAATGCAAGTGAGAACGTGTCACCCAGCCTCACCCAGCTGAGAACCTACTAGTGGCTTCCCAGGGCTTTTAGGATAGGGGCCGGCAATAGGATTTTCCAAACTGAGGTGTTAAGTGGGATGATTTTAAGTGAAGGAATATTTTTTAAATTTCATCTGTAGATTAGAAGAATATAACTGGTATATCAGTCCTTTGCTTTCATGAATATTCCTGCTTAGGGGGATATCAATTTAAAGGAAAATGTTAAGGAAATAATTGTACAAGTGGAGCCCAAGAACGGGGTACAAGAGTAAGGCTCAGGAAATTAGATCCTCTTCAGTCTCATCTGGGGCTCTCTGTCCCTCCCTCCCTGGCTCCAGCTGCACTGGCCTTGCAGGCCCTTGACAGGATGTCACATGCTCATCTGCCAGGAATGTTCTGGAATGTTCTCCCCAACCTCACCCCTGCACCACTTTCCTCATCTTTTGCTAAGATAATCGCTCTCAGATCTCCATTCCAGCGTCACTCTCTGAGGTGGCGGGGGTCTCATGATCGAGTCCCCTGTGTTATCTCATAGGTCCCTCTATTTTTCTCCTTGTAACACTCACTGCACTTAGTGATGATCTGTTTGTATGTCTGTGATTCCATCTGTGCTCCAGGAGAGCCATGCAGGTGGGGCCAGGGGCTTCTGCCTCAGGTTTCTAAGGGCCTCTGGCCACTCCTCCCTGGCCATGGGTGTGGCCTCTTCCTCCTGGCCTCTTCCCACATTTCAGTGTTACCTTATGCTGGACACCACACGAAGGTTTAGGTTCAGAATATACATTGTTTTATTTTTAAAAATTTAAAATATAGAAAGCACAGAGACTCACATAACAGATACCCACATGCTCATTACCCAGACTAATCATTAACATTTTTGCTTCAGATATTTTAAAAATAAAATAAATAGAATATTATAGATAAAGCTGAAGTCCCCTTTGTTCCTCTGTCCAGTCCAATTCCTCTCCCTCCCTTGCTTTCCCAGCAGCAGTTGTTATTAGTAATCTGATGTGTATCCTACTAATCTTTTCTATGAGCAAAACAGAATGTGTGTTCGTGGCAGCAATGTTATTAGCCCAAAAGTCCATCAACTGATGAATGGATAAACAAAATATGGCATGTCCATATAATGAAATATTATTAAGCAATAAAAAGAAATTAAGTGCCAATCTACGCTAATATGGATCAGCTTTGAAAATATTATAAATGACGGAAGCCAGACACAAAAGGCAACATGTTATATGACTCCATTTATATGGAATAGGCAAATCTATAGAGACAAAGTAGTTTTAGTGGTTGCCAGGGGAAAGAGGGAAATGCAAGTGACTGATGAATAGGCACAGGGCTTCTTTGGGGGTGACAAAATGTTCTGGAATTAGTGGTGATGGTTGCAAAACTCTGAAATATACTGAAAATTACTGAATTGTATACTTTAAAATTGTAAAAAGAATGGATTTGGTGTACTTTTTGATTGTGGTAAAAAACAAATGTGTCGGGTATGTTGGCTCATGCCTGTGATCCCAGCACTTTGGGAGGCCAAGACAGGAGGATTGTTTGAGCCCAGGGGTTCAAGACCAGTCTGGACAACAAGGCAAGACCTTATCTCTACAAAGCATCAAAAATTAGCTGAACATGGTGACAGCAATTTGGGAGGCTGAGATGGAAGGATTGCCTGAGCCCAGGAGGTCGAGGCCGTGGTGAGCCATGATAGTGCCACTGCACTCCAGTCTGGGCAACAAAGTAAGGCCTTATCTGAAAAAAAAAAAAAAAGACAAGACAAAAAAGGCAAACAAAAACATCAAATAGCATTAAGTTTCCCATCTGAACCATTTTAAGTGTACGGTTCAGTAATGTTAAATATATTTAAGTTGCTGTGCAACAGATGTCTAGATGTCTAGAACTTTCTCATCCTGTAAAACACACTCTAAACCTACCTACTAAACACTAACTCTTCCTCCCTCACACCTTCCTTGGCATCCACCTTTTCACTTTCTCTTTCTATGATTTGACTACTTTAGATACTAGACAAGAGTGAACTCACACAATATTTGTCCTTTTGTGGCTGGCTTGTTCCATATAGTGTAATGTCCTTGAGGTTCATCGATGTTGTGGCATGTGACTGGTTTTCCTTCCTCTTTTTTTTGTTTTTGTTTTTGTTTTTTTAGCTGGAGTCTCACTCTGTAGCCCAGACTGGAGTGCAGTGGCACGCTCATGGCCACCACAGCCTTGACCTGCTGTGGCTCAGGTGATCCTTCCACCTCAGTCTTCCAAGTAGCTGGAACTATAGGCACGCGCCATCACTCCCTGCTAATTTTTTAATTTATTGTAGAGATGAGGTCTCACTTTCCTTCCTTTTTTAAGGCTGCGTGATATTCCAGTGTATGTATATAACACATTTCCTTTGTCCTCTCACCTGCAAATGGGCATTTATGGGTTGCTCCTACCTCCTGGCTATTGTGAATAATGTTGTGATGAACATAGGCATGCAAATATCTCTTAGAGACTCTGCTTTGAATTCTTTTGGACAAAGACTCAGAAATGACATTGCTGGATCATATACCAATTCTATTTCTCATTTTTGAGAAACCCCCATTCTGTTTTCCATAGTGGCTGTACTATTTTACATTCCCACCAACCCAGTGTAAGGCTCACTGGAACCTAGGTTACTCTGCACCTTCACCACCACTTGTTATTTCCTGTTCATTCCATAGTGGCCATTTAAATGGGTATCAGGTGATTGTTATGTGAGTTTATTTCAACACTTTTTAAAAAATGTGATTTTAAAATATTTTCCTGTAGATATATAACAGCAATGTGTTTACTTGTTTACTCACCTAATATTGCTACATATAAATCTGGTTCATTTATTTTAATGGCACAGTTGTCTTTCATTGGAAGAACATGACATGACTTGTTTTTCTACTGGTGGACATTATAGTTGATTGATCCATTTTTTTCCTCTACTAGCAGTGCTGCCATAAACAACCTTGATTATGTCTCCTGGGGTACATTTGAGGAGAATTTCTCTAGGGTTATATAACCGCTGGGTTGGAAGAAAAAGCATCTTTCAGGATATTGTCAAGTTGCCCTCTAAGTGGTTGTATCAATTACATTCCTTTCAGCAGCATATAAGTTTCCACAAGTCCTTACCACCAACACTTGTTATTATCAGACTTTTTCATTTTTACCTATTTGATGGTTGGGCATCAAAGAGGTAAAAATGAATTTGAATTGTTATTTCCTTTATTTCTCATTTTTTTTCTTTTCTTTTCCCTTCATCCCTCCCTCTCTTCTTCATTCTTTCCTTTCCTTTTAGTATGTTCCTGCCTGTTCTTGGAACTATACATTGCCATGTGGATTTAGAATCCATTTGTCTAGTTCCATAAAAAACCCTGTTATGTTTTGTTTTGTTTTGTTTTTTGTTTTTTGGGGTTTTTTTGAGTTGGAGTCTCACTCTGTCGCCCAGACTGGAGTGCAGTGGCCGCTCCCGGCCACCGCAGCCTCGACCTGCTGGGCTCCGGGGATCCTTCCACCTCAGCCTTCCAGTAGCTGGAACTACAGGCGCGCGCTACCACGCCCAGCTAATTTTTTTTGATTTATTGTAGAGACGAGGTCTCGCCAAGTTGCCCAGGCGGATCTCGAACCCGCGGGCTCAGGCAATCCACTCACCTCAGCCTCCCAAAGGTGCGGGATTACAGGCTGAGCCACCGAGCCCGGCTTTTGTTTTGTTTTTTATTGTTGTGGGAATGGTTTAAACTGGCACGTTACTGTATTGAATATTTGCACAGAAAATTATTTATTCCTTTTTTTAGATTAAAAATATAGTTTATTTAAAAGTAAATTAGAGTGAGAAAGAGAACGGAGAGAGAAGATTCACCTCCCCAAGGTGGGGGAGGGGACCAAAACCAGGAAGCATGGCGACAACCATAGCTCAAAAAGCACATGACCACACCAGAGTCTAGCAAGGCAATGGCTGAAAATTATATATTTCTATTTATTTAGGTCTTTCTTAATTTTTTAGAGCAGTTTTAAGATCCCAGCAAAATTGAGTATATGCCCAGATTCCCATATGCCCCCCTCCCCCACACACACGCAGACTCTCACTGTCCACATCCCTCATATCCCACACCACAGGGTCACATCCCCCATCAGATTAGTTCATTTGTTACAGTCGATGAACCAACAATGACACATCATTGGCACCCCAAGTCCATGGTTTACTTTAGGGTTCACTACATTAGGTGTTGTATGTTTTAAGGGTTTTGACAAATGTACAATTACTTGTGTCCACCATTATCATATCATATAGAGTAGTTTCACTGCCCTAGAAATCCTCTGTGCTCTGCCTGTTTATCCCTCCCTCCTTCTAACTCATAGGAACCACAGATCTTTTTTCTTTTCTTTTTTTTTTTTGAGTCGGAGTCTCACTCTATCACCCAGGCTAGAGTGCAGTAGCACGCTCACAGCCACCACAGCCTCGACCCGCTGGGCTTAGGAGATCATTTCACTTCAGCCTTCCAAGTATCTGGAACTACAGGCGTGCGCCACCACACCTAGTTAATTTTTTAAAATTTGTTGTAGAGGCGAGGTCTCACCAAGTTGCCCAGGCTGGTCTCGAACCCGTGGACTCAGGCAATCCTCTCACCTCTGCTTCCCAAAGTGCTGGGATTACAGGGGAGAGCCACTGTTCCTAGCTAATGAAACACAGGTCTTTTTTATTGTCTTCATAGTTCTGTCTTTTCCAGAATGTTAATTAGTTGGAATCATGCAGTCTGTCACCTTTTAAGATTGGTTTCCTTCACTTAGTATTGTGCATTTGAGTTTTCTCTGTCTTTTTATTATCTGGTAGTTCATTTCTTTTTAGAGTTGAACAATATTCCATTGTGTGGATGTACCACAATTTATCCATTCACCTACTAAAGGACATCTTTGCTTCCAAGTTTTGGCAATTATAAACCAAACTATTATAATCATCCATGAACAGGTTTTTGTGAAAATGTTTTCAACTCATTTAGGTAAATGCTAAAGAGCATGATTGCTGTGTTGTATGGTAAGAGTGTGTTTAGTTTTGTATTCCTTTACATTAAAAATGTTTTCTAGTTTTCTGAGAAATCATCTAGCACTCTTTTGTTATATATATTCCTAGGTGCCTTATAATATTTGTTGCTTTTGGAAATGACATCCTTTGGATTATATTTTCTTGTTTCTTATTGCTGCTCCAATAAGCAATTATTAATAGCTATCAATTTGTGTAGAAGTAGCTTGTATTCAGCAAGTCTGCTAAATACTCTTAGTAGTTCTAATACTTTGTATGTAGATTCTTTTATTTTCTAATTAGAAAATACATCATGTACATATAAGCATGGTGTTAACACTTTTTTTTTTTTTTTCTTTTTGAGTTAGAGTCTCACTCTGTCGCCCAGACTGGAGTGCAGTGGCCGCTCCCGGCCACCGCAGCCTCAACCTGCTGGGCTCCGGCGATCCTTCAGCCTCAGCCTTCCAAGTAGCTGGAACTACAGGCGTGTGCTACCACGCCCGGCTAATTTTTAAATTTATTGTAGAGATGAGGTCTCGCCAAGTTGTCCAGGTGGGGCTCAGGCAATCCACTCTCCTCAGCCTCCCAAAGCGCGGGATTACAGGCTGAGCCACCAAGCCCGGCTACTTTCTATTTCTTAAACCTCTTATTTCTTTCTATAATTTTACTACATTAGCAAGAAATGCCGGTAAAATTGTGAATAGAGAGTATTCTTATTCTTGACTTTCATGGGAATGCTAGGGTCTCACCCTTAGATATGATGTCAGGCCGGGCTCAGTGGCTCAGCCTGTAATCCCGCGCCTTGGGAGGCTGAGGTGAGTGGATTGCCTGAGCCCGCAGGTTCGAGACCCGCCTGGGCAGGCGAAACCTTATCTCTACGATAAATCAAAAAAATTAGCCGGGCGTAGTAGCGCACGCCTGTAGTTCCGGCTACTCGGAAGGCTGAGGTGGAAGGATCGCCAGAGCCCAGCAAGTCGAGGCTGCGGTGGCCAGGAGCGGCCACTGCACTCCAGTCTGGGCGACAGGGTGAGACGCCAACTCAAAAAAAAAAAAAAAAAAAATGATGTCAGGCAACCCTCTTTCAGGTCCCTTCCCACTTGGGAGCTTTTTTGTCTTCTTAATAAACTCCTTTCACACTCACAAAAAAAAAAAAATACATATATACATATGTATGTATGTATGTATGCTGTCTTGACATTTGGTAAATATCCCTTACTGGGTTAATGTATTAGTTTATTAACCTAATCTGCTAAGATTTGTTTTTAAATGAGTGTTTTATTTCATCAAATAATTTTTCCTCTTTATTTATTTACTTTTGAGTCAGAGTCTCACTCTGTTGCCCAGGCTGGTCTCGAACCCCTGGGCTCAGGTAATCCTCTTGCCTCTGCTTTCCAAAACATGTGAGCCATCGTGTCTGGCCTGATTTGTCCTCATTTATTAAAGTGATCATACACTTTTAATCTTTTAATGTATTAAGGTCCAGAATACAGAATTTTTTTTTCTCTGGTGTTAAACTATTCCTGCATTTTTGGCTAAACTCTACTACCTGTTTATTTCTATATTTACATATACTGTGGATTCTGGTTTCTGTTTTATTATTTAGGATATTCATATCTATAATAATAACTAGGCTTGTCCTGGAATTTTCTTACCTTTAATTGCCCTTACCTGGGCTTGATGTTGAGGTCAAATGAATATTATAAAATGAGTTAGGCAGTTTTCCCTTTTTTTTCCATCCACTGCTGCAGTTTGTATAAAATAGGTTGTATTAGGGTTCTCCAGGGAAACAGAACCAACAGAATTTATTTATTGTAAAGAATCAGTTTGCATGATTATGGAGGTGGAGAAATCTTAAGATCTATAGTTGGCAAGCTGGAGACACAGGAGAACCGATGTGTAGTTCCAGTTTAAAAGTCCAAGGGCTTGAGACTCCAAGAGCTGATGTTTCATTTCAAGTCTAAAAGCTGGAAAAGACCCATATTCCAGTTCATGCTGGTTAGGCAGGAGGAGTTCCCTCTTACTTGAGGGAAGATCAGCCCTTTTGTTCTATTCAGGTCTTCAACTGATTGGATGAGGGTCACCCACGTTGAGACAGGCCATCTGCTTTACTCAGTTTACCAATTCAAATGTTAATCCCATTACCAAACATTCTCATCGACACAGTCAGAATAATGTTTGACCAAATATCTGGAGAACCCATGGCCCAGTCAAGTAGACACATAAAAAAATGAACTGTTACATAATGAGAAAATATTATTTGAAGGTCTGGAAAACTCAGACACACCTCTGGGACACTGGCTGTTGGACATCCAAGTCTGGACTTTGGGGGCCTGGGCTCAAGATGTGCATTAGGCAGCTTTGAGCTGGGTCTCGCCTGCAACCACACAGGGAGGCCAGCAGAGTCTGCCCAGGACTTGGGCCTGTGTTCCTCTCTCAGCACCTCCAGTGCTGGCCTCGTCCTGGGGAACCAGCAGCAAGCCTCTTTTCCTCTCCTATACCCTCTATAATGTGGGTGGGTCAGTCAGTTGAAGACCTTAAGTCCTATCAAGCCTGTTATCGTTTGTGTGTCTGGGTGTAGGAGGAAAGTGGGTAACACTTTTCATCGGGATAACTTCCTTGGATCCATTCTACCCTACAGGAACCCACATAGGCTAGTCCTTCTTGGATACCTGTGAGGAAGTCTGATATTTCACTTAGCCTCTCAAGACTAATGGGATCCAAGAGACTAGTAGTTTTATTTATGGAAACTACTGGCTTTCGGACTACACCATTTGGGGATTTTTTATTTAGCATAGCATTTATGCTGTTATTTTAATTAAACACTAGGGGGCAGTAGTGGCTCAAGAACAGGTACAGTATGCGAAAAGAGCTAAAAAGCTAACGTTTGGTAGGGAAAAAAGGTAGATTTTCCCATCTGTCTATAAGGATCCTGGGAGCCAGAGATGATAAAAACACTTGTCCAGCCAGGCTCGGTGGCTCAGCCTGTAATCCTGTGCTTTGGGAGGCCGAGGTGAGTGAATTGCCTAAGCCCCTGGGTTCGAGATCCGCCTGGGCAACTTGGTGAGACCTCATCTCTACAATAAATCAAAAAGTTAGCCGGGCGTGGTAGTGCGCGCCTGTAGTTCCAGCTACTTGGAAGGCTGAGGCAGAAGGATCGCCGGAGCCCAGCAGGTCGAGGCTGCGGTGGCCGGGAACAGCCACTGCACTCCAGTCTGGGCGACTGAGTGAGACTCCAACTCAAAAACAAAACAAAACAAAACAAAACAAAACAACAACAAAAAACACTGGTCCAAATCGTGTATTCCAGTATATAGCAAATTTGGAATTTTAACCTAGTTCCATCTGACTCCAAATTTCATTTTTTCTGGTATGGGTGCAGATAAATAATTCTTCTATTCTTTAAAAAAAAAAGCATTCATTCATTCATTGAGACCAGCATAGCAGAGTGGCTAAGAATTCAGTTTCTGGAATCAGATCATTTGGATTAAAATTCTGGCTCC
>CAUYQG010124369.1:0-17173 GCA_963574415.1 Tarsius wallacei | reverse complement strand
AATGGCCATCATCAATAACAAAAAATAACAGATGCTGGAGAAGATGTGGCGAAAAGGGAACACTTCTACACTGTTGGTAGGATTCCAAAAACAGTGTGGCAATTCCTAAAAGTTCTAAAAATCGACCTTCCATATAACCCCACAACACCCCCTACTGGGAATATACCTGGAAGAACTCAAATTACTCTATAAAAAAGATACCTGCACACGTATGTTTATTGCAGCATTGTTCACAATAGCAAGAACCTGGAACCAACAATGCTGTCCATCAAAAAAGGACTGGATTTTAAAAAATGTGGTACATATACACGAAGCGGCCACAAAAAAGAACAAAATCATGAATTTCGCAGCAACCTGGATGGAACTAGAGTCTATAATACTGAGTGATCTCTCACAGAAACAAAGATCCGAGTATCACATGTTCTCACTCATATAGTGGACCTTAAAAATCTACCATAATACTATAAGAAAAGGACTGACAATAGTGGGAAACTATGGGGGGTAGGGAGGGAAGGGACATGGGACTAACGGTAGTCAATATCTGTCTGGGGATAGGGAGACACCCCTTATTAACAAGGGGGCCTGAATGATGCATATTTGTAAACCTAACCCTTAACTGTACCCCACAATTTTATAATAAAAAATATGTTTAAAAAAAACAGAAAACAAAAATCACAGATAGAACAGAACAGACATTTTAAAAACAATTGGTAAATATGAATACAGAATGAATATTAGACATTGAGTCATTGTTTTCTTAGGCAAGTTAATTGTGTTGTGGTTATATTGGTTTTTAGAGAAACACTTTTGTGTACCTTGCAAGTGTTACCCCTTCCTTCTCTCAGAGATTAACTATTATTCTGACTTTTGACACCTTGGTTCAATTTTGTAGGGTTTTGAATTAAAAACCATCCAATATACATTCCTTTTTGTCTGACATCTTTTGTCCAATATTATGGCTTATGAGAGTCATTGATATTATTGCATGTAACAGTAGTACATTTGCTGGAATATTTGCTAATTTTCTAGTGGTTTGGTGATATAAGCATATGTGATAGATATACAATAGATAATACAAATATGACAAAATTAATGATTGAATCTGGGTGATAGATATACAAATTTGATTGTATTATTCATTCTTTTCTATATGTTTAAATTTTTCACAATAAAATTTTGAAAAAATAAATAAGACAGACCTTTTTGCTAGAATATGTTTTGTACCAGGAGCTATTAGAGCACAAAAGCAAAGTCATGAGTACAACATGAAGGAGTCACCAGGATAAAGGATACAAGCCCTTTCACAAAACAAATGGGTTTGCATTGCGTTGTCATTATTCATCTTAAACCTAGAGAGAATGTGCTTTCTTCTTGCTAAGATGAGCACACTGATTGTGGACAACTTTGTCAGTCTTCTTCTGTTAGTCAGGCTAAATGACAAAAACTAGCCTGAAGATAGTGTCTTACAAACATTATTTTAAGCTAATATTGTGGGTACTCTTACTGCTTAATATACTTTATTTGCACTATTTAATACTCTTTGTCCATCACTTGTGATCTATTTTGTACATTGCTGTGGGATTAATTTTAATTGTGTCCTCACACCATGTCTTCCATGCAGATATTATTATAGTAGTAGTAGTAGTAGTAGTAATAGTCTCGTTGTTTTGAGGGTTGCAAGGCCACACTAGAAAGCCAACATTTAGAAGCTAGAATACAGATAACCTTATGCATGAATGAAACACCTAAAATCTCATCAACGTGAGCTCTATATTAAGATCACTTTTCTGTCATTTTACTTAAGCCAGCTGTGAGCAATTACTCATTACAGTTCAATAGATCTGTCTTAGGATCAAAGTATTTTTTTCCATAAAAAATTGCTTCCAATATAGGTTTCAGATAAATTTTTTAATGTATTCTTCAGATGAGTATTTGTTATGTTTATTGATGTTTGCCTGTATCGCATGGTTTAAATTTATCAGATTAGGAATTTGGGATATCTAACATAACATTTCTATGACTGGGCAGAGTATTAGTCGATATTATATGAGGGGGACTCATAAAAACCTGGAATATCTTTTTTGGGGGGAGGGTGGGCCCCTTGTAGCACACTCAGAATTTATTTCTCCAGATCAAATAGTCAACCAAAGTTTTTGTATCCAGAAGGTTTGAGAAGTTTGAAGTTTGCGTCACAATTTAGAAATGTCCCAAGTTGTGGCAAACAGATGACTGGTTTTCCAACACACTTGCCCACACCACACTGTGTGTTCAGCAGTTTTAGACCAAAAATGGTATGACCCCTTTGCGGCATTCTCCCTGTTCACCTGATCTCACCCTGAGTGACTTTTTTTTTTTTTGTCTTTCCGGATGAAAAAAATCTTCAAAGGGAAATGTTTTGCCAATGTGGAAGAGGTAAAACAACAACAAAAAAGCATCTAAAGCAATAAAAAGCATCAAAATGGATGAGTCCAAAAACTGTTTTTAACAGTGGGAAAAATGTCTTGATAGTTGTATTGTACCAAACGGAGAGTACTTTGAAGGTAACTGAAATACACACACACACACACACACACACACACACACACATACACAGGGCAATATTAGTCAATAATATAACGAAAAATTGTATGACTCAATATTTAGAAATATTTAAAGAAAAAAGTCTGACTATCCTGTGGAATAGAAAAGGCTCATTACTGTACTTGGACCACTTACAATTCAACTGAGTAGAAAAATAATAAATTGAAGGAACACAGCAAAATGCTAAGGGGTCCTGTCCACATTCTGTTATCAAATAATAGTATCAAAATATTATGAACTTTTGCATAAAGGAAAATTATGTTACATCCTTTATTCAAGGGTAATGTTTTTCTTCCGTTGCTTACTCTCAGAAAATTTAGATTATAATATCACCATAGTTCTTCAGGACTCTTTTTTTAAAGACAAGTGAGAGCAATTTATATCTCTCTTGATAGCTGAAATAAAGATATTTTTAAAGGCAAAATAATAAATTCCAAGATATTAGTCCTAATAACAGAATAATTAGGTGATATTATGACTGGATCTTTTATTTCAAAACATTTCAACATTGCAAAAGAAGTGTTCTAAGTTGCCCTTTAGTTATGATAGATTATAACCTCCTTTATGAAAATATGTTCATTTCTTCACACAAGTAAAAAATGTGATCTCAGAAAGTCAGAGTATTCAAATTAAATTTATGAGGTGCTAAATGTTTCAGGTTCAGATAACACCCAAAATTGCCATCACCCACAGAAATTGAAACAGGTAAACATCACTACTACTAGTCCTGTCATTACATTTCAAGAATGTATAGATTGGAATTTTCTATAAATGTTCTTAACTTTAGAATGCAGTATGTTGTTTTTTGAGGCACTAGCTTTCAGGGTACAATTTATAACTTTCATCCACAGGCTAGTCAGTCTAGAAGGACATACATAAAATATTTAGAGGTTTGTTTTATAACAACAAATTGCTCCAGAAGATGAGAAGCGATGGGTTAGATTCTTCCTATATCTAAGCCACTGCCTATGGTAAGGAAAATATCTTAGAAGCCTATTCATATTCTAAGTCCATAACTTACTATTCAGAAAGTTTATACTGTGATGTACCAAACAGCATCCTGATTCTTTAGATTCAGAAACTTATTTGTGCCTAAGCAAATCTGTGTAAACCAGAAAACACCCTGCATGTTTGTTAATCTTTGTAGCAGATCACATTTTCACATTCATCTTCAAGATATCATTTCTTTGTAATCAAGTACTGGCAATTTAACTTGATAATTCGTCTGAGCTTGCATAGACAAAAAGTTAGGAATTACCTGGGAGCTTTTCCTGTTGTTTCTTCCAGAGGAGCTTACTGTTTGTACCTGGCATATTATTTTGCCTTCTTGTCTTTTAATTTACAAGAATAAAAATAACATCTCACCTCTGGTCTGGAAGTAATTTCTACAGGGAATCATTCAATTCAGCACTATTTTGGTTGGATACGCTAGTTTTATATGTGGAAATTACATGTAAACAAAGTGATTTTTAATTCCTGTTTAAGTATATGAGTGAGCATAAGAGAGCCCTAAATGTTGGGCGCACAAGTACCAAGGCAGGAAAGGGACACTAGGCACTGATAATGGGGGGAAAGAGGGAGAGGGGATGGGGCACACAACCACCCTTTGGGTACCATGTCCACTCCCAAGGGGAGAGAGGGCTCACTAGAAGCCCAAACCTCACCTGCACATAATTTACTTATGTAGCAAACCTTCACATGTACCCTATAACCCCAAAATAATTTGTGAAAGTATGTGAGAGTGAGAAAGGCCACAGTATCTGTCACCTCATTCCTTACCAGCATGGTGTTGACTAAAACAGCAGGCGAGGCAGTATCCCCTCTTGTTCACATTCACCCTCATGCATCCTTCCTGATGTTGCCACAGGCCTGGACATCCCTCCTCCGGCTTCTTTGTCATTATGACAGTCGTAAGCGTAGAAAGCATTTGAGGAATTTTCCAAACTGGTAAAATTATTCTGCAAACCTCTGTTTTTAAATATATATCTTCCAGATGGATAATTTTTTTCTCTCAAGGTTTTGATTAATTATGTCTTGAAATACATGCTTCCTTTGAAAAGGATTCATTGGAAACTTAGACTCAATAATAATCAAATAATACTTTTCAGGTGGTTTTTAAACCTCTTGGTTCAAGTATCCATTAAATACTGTCCTTAAGTAATAGATTTCTTCTTCAAATGAAACAAAATCCTTTTGTTGTTAGCTTATTCTAGGATTTGTTTTAATGTGAAAAACCAATGCTTGGAATATTGGACTGAACTCTTGCCCTTCCCTACCCATCCCCCACCTATGAAAAATTTTTCAGGGACTAAGAAACAGAAGACATCTGAGTCACAAAAGCAATAGGCAGTCAAACTCAACTTTAAAGGTAAGTAACTGTAGTGCAAATTTGCTTTCTCTGCAGAAAAATAGCAAGACTAAAATAATTTGCAGAAATGTCTTTAAGAGTCATCAGAACATGGATAGTTCATATGTATTCCATAGTCACGAATTTTCTATAAAATATTTGTGTTGTCTTTTGGGCCATCAGTTTTTGTCTTCCTGTTGAAAGATAAGCTTTCTGCCAGGCTCGGTGGCTCAGCCTGTAATTCTGTGATTTGGGAGGCCAAGGTGAGTGGATTGCCTGAGCCCGCGGGTTTGAGACCTGCCTGGGCAACTTGGTGAGACCTCATCTCTACAATAAATAAAATCAGCCGGGCATGGTAGCGCATACCTGTAATTCCGGCTACTTGGAAGGCTGAGGCGGATGGATCGCCCAGCAGGTCGAGGTTGCAGTGGCCGGGAGCGGCCACTGCACTCCAGTCTGGGTGACAGAGTGAGACTCCAACTCAAAAAAAAAGAAAGATAAGCTTTCTAAGAATGGGAAATTAGGAACTGTCACATCTTTACTTTTTGCCCCATATCTTAAATCTGTCCTTGTTAATAGATAGGTAGGAGCTCTTTAACTCCAGAGTCACTTCAAATATTCAAAGAGCAACCCTGCAGCTGCACCAGTACATTTTAATTCCTTTGAACAAGTTATTAACAGTATAACTAAAGTGATTCTGACTAAAGAGACTGCAGGTGCTCTGTTGTTGTGTATTTTTTAAATGGCAATGAAAGGAGATGAACTCTAGCATCTGCTATTGACTTGCTAAATGACCTTGTATCATTTAACCAGTTAATTTCTAAGTTGCCTCATCTTTTTCATGATGATATCAGCTAAGTGATTGAGAAATATCTCAACAAAGATGGTTTTCTTTTAAGTGGTTGAGTTTAAACTCTTCCCCCAAAAGCTGATGACAAGGTGATTTTTTTGGTCAATGACTCCTCCTGGTCAGAGTCAAACTCGTGTTCACATTCTTTGCTGTCCTCATCCATGACTGATCTGTTTATATGTTTTCTTGCTCTTTTTTTTCTGAATAGGCTTTCTGTTCATTCCTTGGTTTAAGATTAAAACTGTAGGCCTGGCACAATGGTTCATTCCTGCAATTCCAGCACTTTGTGAGGCCAAGTCGGGAGGATTGCTTGAGCCCAAGAGTTTGAGACCAGCCGGGGCAACACAGCAAGACTCATCTGTACAAAAAATAAAAATAAAAAATTAGCTGAGCATGTTGGCACATGTCTGTAGTCCTAGCTACTTATGAGGCTGAGGCAGAAGGATCTTGAGCCTAAGAGGTCAAGACTGCAGTAAGCTGGGATTGTGCCACCGCACTCCAGCCTGAGCTAGAGAGTGAGATCCTATAACCAAAAAAAAAAAAAAAACATAAAAGCCACCCGAAACCTAACTTGTTAGTGTTCTGAACTCTAGTGGCAGAAATGACTTAATTTTGTTACTCCACACTGTCTGCTAGCTCTCAGGGTCTCTCCAGCTACCTTTGTGTATGCACCAACCTTTTAGGATTTCTCTGATTGCCCAGCTGTTCAATTTCTTTCAGCTTGCCCTTCCCTAGATTTTCTCTAATCATCATTGTCTATTTTTCTGAAAGTCACATACTCATTGACAAGCCCACTGTCTTACTTCCTGTGGCGTCATATCCTTGAATTTCCAACTTCCTAAAAATGTGATAGCCACAGCCTCCCTATTCTCAGACACTTCTTACAGGACATGGACTATAATGGGACCAACCATTTTACTTTGGAGAAAAAGAAACTGAAGTCTGAAGAGATGAGTCACCAAAATTAACCAGTAGTTAACCACAAAGCTACAACAAATCCTAAGGCGTTTTAACTGCAAAGAGCTGGAGAATTCAACCTTGGCTTCCACAGATATAATTCTAGCTTATGGGATCTTGAGTTCAGTCTACGCAGGGATCCCTTTCCTATAGCCCTTAGCAGTGTGCAGTCAAAATGCAAAGAGTGAGATCTGAAGTTGGCCCAGGAATTTAGCAACCAGACTTCTTCAATTCAATTACCCTTCACTCTTTGTAGCCAGAGAGACTTCTAATAAATCTGCACAAGAATTGGAAAGGCGACATTTTATCATATATAAAAACAACAATTTTGTGTTTGTTTTGGTTGGGGAAAATGTTCTGAATCATCTCATTGGCTTTTGAAGAACATAAATTTGGCAGATAATTTTAGTCCTTGTTGATTTTCCTCAGTTATTATTTTGCTTTAACTGTGATGGTCACCAATTTGTTCATTGATCTCTGTGGCATATTCTTTGGTGGTTTTATTTTTTTTTAACCCACCCTGTTTTGAAAACACCTAGGCCTTCTAAGATGCCTCAGTTCTGTCTGAGAGCCTCCACCCCCATCTGGTGGTATCTTTAGAGCTGACCATCAATATTCTGAAGCCTTCACTAGGAGCAAACTTTTACTTATTCATTCAAACTATCCATCAGTGAATGATTTATCTATTACAGTCAGCTTCTAAATCTGGCTTGTCAGTTTACAAAAAATTGTTCAGAGAGGAAGCCACTGTTTCTTCGGTTCTTACTGGTATTTGTGAGCATTCCTTGTGACGCTCTATACTGCTTAGCATTTCATGGCTTTCACATTATTTCATTTGAATCCATGAGGTAGGTGGGGCTGATATTATCTGCTGTTGGTGCCTGAAGAAACTTCAGCTCAGAGAGATTAAGTGACTTACCTAAAATCACTTAGTAAGTGGTAGAGTTAAGACTGGAATCTCAACCTAATGCCAGTGCCCTTCTACTCTGCCAATTAAGCTTTAAGGTCGTCTTTGTCTTATTGCCTCACTTCAAATTTATCTGGGAAAAAAAACATTTAGAAGTAGAACTAGAAAGAACATTTTTAGTCACAAAAGGAGTAGGCCACTATGAGAATCTTAAGGCTTTCCATACTGAAAAAAAAAAAATTCAGGTTCTGCTTCCAAAATTGCTAGTTTAACAGAATGTAATTAGAGACAAACACAAGCAAATCAAAATTCAATCTCAGGGGTCTTTGACTGATAATCACATTTCATTGGAACAACTGATTGTAAACATCCAGTATACTGAGTCATGGCTTTCAGATGTGCTCCTTAGTACTTTGCAAAGAATCTGTGGGAGTTCTGTTGTGTGACTAATGAACACTATATGTGGGTGATGCCATAGAATGCCACAGAAACAGAACTTTCCACAAGTTAGAATTAGAGAACTCTAGAAAGGCCAGGTAATTTTCCTATGTGTCTGCTACCTGCCATATGAACTCTTAGACATGCCAGTAGACCCTGAGGATTCTAGGTAGAGAATAAAAAGGGAAAAATGAGCAGGGGAAGAATTGGGTCTTGTTACGTATCACCAGCACTGTCCTCAGGAGTATGCAATTGCTTAGGACCTATAGAAAGCAGCAAAATTGAAAATACATGATATCAATTTATGACCAGTAAAAGTTCTTATACATAGTAGGTACTTTAGTAAAGGACTGGTGATTGAGTCTGTCCATGACCTGAGCTGTGTGCCCATATCTCTTACTGTTCTGAGTAATCTAAACTGGACAGTCCAAACATTGTAGCTCTCCAAGGATTGTTCCTTGAGACCCTCATAAGAAGTTTCATAACAGTTTCTCCTGAGGCCAGTTTTTGTGAGTGAAGAATTGGGGTTTAGTGACCCAGAGAAGGGAAGACTGTATAATGCTCTCTAATGTGAAACCTTGCTGAAGAAATTTTGAAAGTCTAAATGGTTACATTTTGTAGTGTCAGTATTATCTATTCTTTGTATGGTATGTTCCTTCAGTCTCTGCACTAATAATATCTTTCTGTTCCCAGACTCCAAACTGAGCTATAAATTTTCAAAATTCTTCAGTTAGTTGAAATATCATGAATATCTGTTTTCCACAGCTGCCTCTCCTCAAAGTTCGTTAGCTACACTGTTCTCACCTTCCCAGCTTCACCTTTACAATGTCACAGTCTGGTTTTATGGAAGAGTAAAAGTACCTGTAATCTAGATTTCCCCCCATGCTGGTCAAAGACAACTCCGAGTTGAAAGAAAATCAAATGTCTGAGCAAACATAGCATGTTCTACTTCCATAGAGAAGGCACAAAACACAAACAACTCAGGCCTCTGCTCAGACTTTACAAAAGACTCAGCCAGTTGCACACAGGGAAACAAAGCTTTCTTGTTTTCTGTTTCATTTTACTTGTTACCTGTTTCTTTTAAGTCTGGGCACATCTTAGACATTTAAAGGAAAAGATATTTGATACTACCCAAGTACCACAAAGAAGGAAACAAAGAGTGTGAACATTTAGAAGTGGGTCAGTAAACTGGTTGCCTCAAAGCCATTTTGATTCTCATATTCAAGACTAAAAGTAAACAGTATCCATGACCAGCTAGTGAAATAGCTAAGCTGCTTTAGGAGTCAAACAGCCTTGCAAGTCAGAAATCACCATTAAAACTATCACCCTAAACAAGTGCATTATAGAGTTACGTTAGTAGTGAAAAAAAGAAAAAGCAAAGGTTGAGATAGCATATAAATAATCTCCTTTCTGCTGTTATTGTCCTGCATCCATTAGTATGACCAAGACCTGCTAATTCCAGGTCTTAATTTAAGATTAACATGAATGAAAAGACTCGACATCTCTATTTATAGATGCTACAACAACTGAAACGTATTTCACCATGCATTGGCATTTTGTTTTGTTATTGTTCAGGACAATAATATCCAAGTCTAGAGAGCATGAGGATGCCCAGCATGTCACAACTGGCCTTCATCACACAGGAGAGAAAGTCAGCAGTAAGCAAGAAGATGATTTCTCTTAGAAAATGTAATTTATTGGGACTTTATTATAACCATTTCTTAATGGAGGAGATGGCATCAGTAGACAAAGTATCTGTTTTCTAAACAGTTAAGAAGAAAAATATTGATCAAAAGTAAAACCAGCACAGTCTTTATTTTGTTTACATGAAGTGCCCTGTGGTTTCAGTCTTTTATACCCTGCCCAGCTATTAGGTCTACCACTTCTGCTATTTCTGCAGATGCATTTTTCCAAAAGCCTATGGGTACAGAAGTATAAATCTTGGAGTCTGTTTGATTTTCTAGAGTTGGATTCTGTCTCCTTGAAGTGTGGGTTAATTCATTGAAGTGTGGGTTAATTCAGCCTTCTAATGAAATAATGAGTGAAATTTCTATGGAGTAACCAGTTGGGAGTTTCTGACCCTGCCTACACTTATCTCAAACACAGCCAAAATAGTCTTACCTTCCAGCTTGTGATATTATATTATGTACAAAAATCCCATGGAAAGGAAATGCCAAAGGAACAAAAATGTTTGAAGTAAATAATGTGATTAAACTACATTTTTAAACCATTTTCACACCCTATTCTCTACTTAGCTTATCCTATGCCTATCAACAATATAGAAGTTGGAAAAATGAAATATGCTGATTATTAATGTTGGCCCTATTTGTAGATAACCCTATCTTAGAGAAGGTATGATTGCTTCAGATTCTGAGAAGATATTCTGCCTATACCTTATAGACCTACTTAGTTTAATTTCAATTGATTCATGTGGATTTGTATAGCATATGCAGGAAGAGGAGCACAGTAAGGATTTTTTCCTCAATATTTGCTTTAACAAAATAAAGAGTGAAATAACCCCCAAATCTATCAGTGACCATGAGTAGAAACTGATTGAGTTTTGTTGATTTGTTACATCCAAACACCAAAAGCTAGAATACTTTACTTTTAAAAAATTCATCAAGGGATTCAAATATATGCTTGCACACCAATATTCATAGAGTATTCACAGCAAACCAAGTTTGTTGCCACTGAAGTTTATTTTCAACAGATGAATGAATTTTTTAAATGTGGTTTATAATACAATGGAATATTACTCAGCCATACAAAGGAATGAAGTTCTAATACATGCTACAATATAGATAAGCCTTGAAAACATGTTAAATGAAGTAAGCCCAACACAAAAGGACAAATATTGTATGTTTCACTTATCTCAGTAGGAAAATTCATAAAGATGGAAAGTGTAATAGGGTTGACCAGCAGCTGTCTGGGGAGACTGGGAAGTTATTGTTTAATGGGTACAGAGTCTCCATTTGGGATTGATGAAAAAGTTCTGAAAATGGATAGTGGTAATGGTTGCACAATATTAGGAATGTACTTCACACTACTAAATTGTATACGTTAAAGTGGCCTAGAAAAACACGTTTAATAAGATCTGACTTGTTTTGCCAAGATGGGAAGAAAATCATATTCTGGTCTAAAGCATTTGAGAACACATCCATTGCTTTACAAAATAATTTCTCATATACCTTCTGGCTATGATGCAGAATAAATGTTATCTAGTTGCTGGGCCACACAGAGCATATTATTTCCTCATTCTTCAGGCACTCAGGAGTAGACTTGTACATTTTCAGAACACTGTCAATAATACTTTACATCACTTTGCCCCATTAAGTATTATCTTTGAATCAGGTGTTGGCTAAATCATGCAGGTTGTTCTGTCTTTTTCATGGTTACTATAGAAACTGGGTAGTCACGATGTTTTGAGGAGACTAGCAGGGAATTTGAGAGTGTACAATAAAAGTTAACTTATTTCATGGCTTAAAATTTCTTCCAGCTGTCTCCATTTGTGATGATAATCATGCTCACATTGGGAGTATAAACATACAACCAAAAGGGCTCTGGTGACTCTGGCCAATAAACAATTTCACCCCTAACAGACTTCCCTCCCAACTTCTTTCCCTCAAAGATTTGTAATAGAAACACATGGTATGTAAGGTTCAGGTGTTTTTAATTATTTCCCTCATATGAGCAGAGGTTTTCTAGATCCAAAACATGTTTCAGCTCAAAGGGTTTTCCTTGTATTTGAATATGGTGTAGTTTCAGGAAAATTTCATCTACATATCTCTGATTCACTGACTTGTCATCAATAAAATATCTCCTCTGAACTCTACACAATTGTTTCATTCACGGAAGGCCAAAAATATGGTATGTTTAAGTATTGCTTGCTTTTGTGACATGTGCTCTTAGAAAGTATATAACCTTTGCCCTTGCAAGAAAGAGAGAAACTAATGCTCAGCACCAGAATTCATAGTACATTCTTTGTCAGTTATATCACCACAGAGTGTTCCAGCATAATACCTCAACTATCTTCCTGCACAAGGACTGTCAGTCTCTCTCTCTAGAATAGCATAGGAGGGGGGAGACACACTCATTCCTGCTGATATAAACCATTAATTGCCTAAATGTGTTTGTGCAGCATTTTATTTTCCTGTTTCTATGAATGAGAATTTAAAAATTGATTTTTAGGTGTCAGCAGTCTTAGATGGCAATGGGCTTTATCTTATGGTGCCAGAAATTTGCTACTTCGTTATTGCCCTCTGCAAGTTAATGGCAGCACTCTGTTTATAAGTACCTTACAGGAATTGTGAGGATTATTTCACTAACATTTGAACGGGCATTGTTAAATAATATTCAAATTAGAGAAAAATTCGTTTACAGATGGATGAACTAGATGAATTACAATGAAACAGAAATCCAAAACTTTACCTCCTACTGCCTCATACCCCCAAATAGGTAAATATTTTAAGCCACCCCAACACACACACACACACACACACACACACATGCACACATAGACACACTTTATGATTTTGGCAGGAAATAGTAAAAGAATTATGAAAATGCAAGCACTGCCCTGAAGATAGTGATTTTGAGTAATTGCCAGCAATCTTTGAAGAGAAATCCAAAATTTGAGATCAGTACCAGGGTTAAAGTTCTTTTAAGGGGTAAGCTCCTGCTATTTTTGGTCTTTTCCCCCAAGTCTGAGTAGAGGATACATTAGCATCTAACTATTTAAGATTTAAATGTATAGTAACAATATGACTTTGCAGGAGTTGTTGGTCAAAGGCTACAAAATTCCAGTTAAACAAGGTAAATAAAACCTGGAAATCTATCATACAACATGGTGTGACAGTTAATAATACTGTATTGTATACTTAAAAACTGCTAAGAAAGTACAGCTTACAAATGTTCACCACAAAATGGTAAGTATATGAGGTGACAAACACATCATTTAGATTGACTGCATCATGTTGCAGTGTATGCAGATTTTAAAATATCACTTTGTACATTGTAAATATGATTTTTATTTGCCAGTCCTACCTTGATAAAGCTTGAAGGGAAACAATATGACTCTGCACTTAGATAATATAAATGGTTACCATTCAATTATCTATGTTTATGAAAGTACTGACTTGAAACATACCTGCATAATATATTCATAATTATAATCTTTGGAATATGCTATAAAGGCAAATGAGATAAAAGTAGAGATTGCATTTTATTTTTGAAGTTTTGCTTTCCTAATATTTTCTTAGGCTTAAGACAGTTTCAGTATGCTGAATGTCATGAGATTACCAGCCTGTTGTTTAAATTTTACAATATGAAAACATGTAAGACTTTTGGAATTATTTGAGGACAGTGTAATCTGTCCTAAATAGGTTATGTATGTGTCTATTATGATCCTGAAAAAGGAGGGGGACGTTTTCTCTACATATTAATAGGAAGTCAGTATGAGTGTAAAGGTCAGTAAGATAATTCTCTACCAGCACAGGTCCGCTAAAGAATTCTGTGCAAGGCCGGGCTCAGTGGCTCAACCTGTAATCCCACCACTTTGGGAGATCGAGGCAAGTGGATTGCTTGAGTCCGCGGTTTTGAGACCAGCGCGGGCAACTTGGTAAGACCTCGTCTCTACTATAAATCAAAAAATTACGTGGGCGTGGTATCGCACCAGTAGTTCCAGCTACTTGGAAGACTGAGGCGGAAGGATCGCCAGAGCCCAGCAGGTTGACGCTGTGGTGGCAATGAGTGTGCCGTGGCACTCCAGCCTGGACAACGGAGTGAGACGCCAACTCAAAAAAAAAAAATTTTTTTAAATAATTCTATGCTGTTTTAACCTCACCATTATAAATCGCCAAGCAGACACATACTACTTTTCAACTTCATCTCACCTTTTTAATCTCAGTTGGGAATATCTGCCTCAATCTTGGAAAATAAAATATAGAAGCACATTGTATTTTATGTTAATCGGTGAATAATTTGAGTTCAGATAGAAGGAGGAACATAGTAACCAGGAGCATAGCTACCAGAGGAAATGCTTTTCAATCATATTCTTATATTCTTACATTTCCTGCTATTCAGAAAACAGTTTTGGGAACTACTCTGCAAGGGGTTCAGGGATAGGATGGGATAAAGAAAGAATCCACTTCCAAGATGGCTCATTCACATGGCTGGCAAATTGGTCCTGAAAGCATGTTTATTTCCACATTGTCCACTCCATAAGGCAGCTCAGGCTTCCTCACACATGGTTAGGTTCCAAGAGTCAGTGTCCTAGGAAACAGGAAGTACAGGCTGCCCATTTATTGGGGTACAATGCAAAAACTGACAGCGTCACTCTGAAACGTTCTATCAGTCAAGCCTAGGTTTGAGGGGAGGAAACATAGATCTCACCTCTTCACAGAAAGTTTGTGAAACAATTCTGTGCTGTTTTAAACCCACCATTATGTATGAATCGCCAAGCAGACACATACTGTTTTTCGACTTCATCTCAGCTTTTTAAGCTCAGTTGGGAATATCTGCCTCAATCTTGGAAAATAAAATATATCCCTACGTCTACCCCAAGTTCAGTTGGTGGATTCATTGACTCCTGCTGTTTCACAGAATCACAACAAGGCAGGCAAGAAACTATGGCCTTTTATCTTTATTTGGGGTATATTGTGAGTTTCACTGAAGCGAGGAAAATTTGTTTGAAATATTTCTCTGAAGCAATAATTGGCTCTAGAGATTATAAATTAACTCTTGTTCATAGAAAACTTTTGGAGCTTGTTTTTTGTTCTCCACCTTTCCGGGGCCCTTCAACATCTTTCCTTCTTCCTTGAATCATTAAAATCCATCTGGAGATGTAGTGAAGGGCTTATTGCTTTTGGTTTTGTTTTTATTTGCAAGCTTTTTTCCTGTTATGCATTTTAGCTATCAGATATTTTTGAAACATCTATTATATACTAAGCATGAAAATAATACATGGCTCATGCCTTTATGAAAGTTATAAACCAATGGGAAATATACATGTAAACAAATATTTTAAAAATCACAAAAGTACTACAATAAAGCTAAATACAAAATCCTGTAAGACTTTGGAGAATAAGAATTGCAGCTGTGTGTCAAGGAGCTGATTTTAAGAGGTAAAATGTTTCAGTCTAATGCAGAAAAGGAAGATTGACCAGAACTTGCAGCAAATACATGGAATGGACTGGGGCAGATTTGAAAAAAGTCATTTATATTGATACATTTATTGGATAAAAGATCAAGGAGATGAGGCTAGGAAGGTAAATTGAGCCAAATCATGAGTTTTGTGTTCTGGGGCCAAGTGTTTGAACTTGTTCCCATAAGTTATAGAAGACAAATAGTAATTCCAGATTCTCTTTTGGAACATAGCAATACATAGGATAGTGAGAGATGAAGATAGAATTTGTTCAGAATCTGTTTAGAAAAGTAACATAGTAGTTACTTTTCTAAGAAACCTAACTTTTCCAGTGTTGCTTTTTATGACTTGCTTTAGGAAAATGGATGGTAGCACTTCTAGCTGCATATGTATCGTTAGTTATAAAACCTAAAAATCATTGATCAAATATAGTGTTTGAATACATCTACCTTGACTTCAGAGTAAATGTGTATCTTTACTATCAGCTTAGGTCTCTTAAAATTCTTCTCACTTTATTATCTCCTTTTAGAATGAATGAAACAAAATACTCAAGGCAATCTTACTTTGTATGACAGGATTTTTCCCCCTAAAAATTTAGTATTAAGCCAATGTCAGTCTGTACAATGTAACTCATGTCCCCTAATTAATAAATTACATATTGTTCAATCTCCATTATGGAAATATTCTATAGAGAAATTACCACATGCAAGGCGCTGTCTCAGGGAATAAGGATATCCTATTGAGTATAAACCTAAATTGAAAAGTTGGCTTTAATTATTATGCTTATCCTATGCTATAATAATTTCAGGTAAATACTTTATGAAGGATGAAGAGATATTTTAATTTGGGACAAAAGTGTTAATAAGACTGACTGATCTTCTAAACTTGATTTATTAGTTTTCCCAAAATGCTGCACCACTTAGCTCATGTTACTGTTCAAGACCCCACAATGACTCTTACACACAGTTTGAAATATAAAGTAAACTCCAAAGTGTGTTAAGATTTCCAGTTGATTTCCAGTCACACATGTCTCCTTTCCACATTTATTTGCACAATCACTGTCTCAGCACCTTATTTTTATGTAAAGCAAGCACAAACTTCCTAATGCTCCCAAGGACTCCAGGTTGCTAACAAAAGTTGACTTGTAACTTGTCCCTCACAATGGGAAACCCATTGTCTCTCCGAATAGCCTAGGCAGTGCTGATTGTTTAGAGGGTTATATATCCCTGGTCACTAATGACCTCTTGCCAAATTCTCCATGGGTTATTCCTATATTGCCTTCTGTACTTGCTGTTGTTCTCTTGCACATTACCATCAGACTGGCCCTACCCAGAATCCTCCCCATACCAAAGTACTCCCAACACAAGGCTGCCGGTGTCCAGCCCATATTGCCTTGGGGACAATAGAGAAAGTTCCTGTCACTGAGTCTATAGCATCGCAAAGAACTCCAGTTAGGATGGCCATCACCAATAACTCAAAAGACAACAGATGCTGGAGAGGATGTGGCGAAAAGGGAACACTTCTACACTGTTGGTGGGAATGTAAGCTAGTACAGTCTCTGTGGAAAACAGTGTGGCAATTCCTAAAAGATCTAAAAATCGACCTCTCATATGACCCCCACAATTCCCCTACTGGGAATATAGCCAGAGGAACTCAAATTACTCTATTAAAAAGATATCTGCACACGCATGTTTATTGCAGCACTATTTACAATAGCAAAAACATGGAACCAACTGTGCTGCCCATCAAAAGAGGACTGGATTTTAAAAAATGTGGTACATCAACCTCTGTGGAAGGCAGTGTGGCGATTCCTAAAAGCTCTAAACACCAACCTCCCGTATGACCCCGCAATCCCCCTATTGGGAATATACCCTGAAGAACACAAATCACTCTATAGGAAAGATACCTGCACACGTATGTTTATCGCAGCATTGTTCACAATAGCAAGAACCT
>CAUYQG010124364.1:0-25662 GCA_963574415.1 Tarsius wallacei | reverse complement strand
AAAGAAACCATCAAGAGAGTGGGGAGACAGCCCACAGAATGGGAAAAAATATTTGCCAACCGTATATCTGACAAAGGCCTAACATCCAGGTTCTACAAGGAACTCAAATGTGCCAAAAGGAAAAAAACAAACAGCCTCTTAAAAAGGGGGCAAAAGACATGAATAGACACTTCTCAAAAAAAGATACACGGGCAGTCAACAGACACATGAAAAAATGCTCAGTCTCACTAATAATCAGAGAAATGCAAATCAACAGCACACTGAGATACCACTTAACTACAGTAAGAATGGCTATTAATAAAACCAACAACAATATATGCTGGTGAGGATGAGAGAAAAAGGAATGCTTCACTGCTGGTGGGCATGCACACTAGTGTAATCTCTTTGGAAAACAGTGGGTGATTTCTGAAAGAAATAGACATTGACCTTCCATATGACCCAGCAATTCCCCTTCTGGGAATATACCTGGAGGAACTCAAATGCTACAAAAAAGATACCTGCACATGCATGTTTATTGCAGCACTATTCACAATAGCAAAAACATAGAACCAACTGTGCTTCCCATTGAAACTGGACTGGATAAAAAAAATTGGTACATATACACAATGGAATATTACACAGCTATAAAGAAGGACAAACATAAGGACTTTGCATCATCTTGGATGGATTTAGAGTCTATCATACTCAGTGATCTATCACAGAAACAAAGAACTGAGTACCACATGCTCTCACTCATAAGTGGACCCTGAACATTCACCATAATACTATAAGAAAGGGATTGGCAGTAGCAGGATACTGCTGGGATGGGGGTGGGGGCAGACACACCATCAGTAAGGGTACCTGATCGCAAACCAGGCAAAGTGGGGACCAAAAGGAGGCCAAACTTTACCTGTATGATGACCACTTGTATACCTAATCCTGAATTGTACCCCACATCTTTAAAATAAAAAAATCATTTAAAAGAATGTAAAATATTATTTAGACAGTGCTATGGTATGAATGTTTGTGTCCCTTCAAATTCATGTGTTGAAGTCCTAACCTCTAAGATGATATTAGAAGATGGGCCTGTGGGAGGTAATTTGGTCATAAGGCAGAGTTGTTATCTAAGGGATTAAATACCCTCATTAACAAAACTCAAGAGAGACTGCTCACCCTTCTACTATATGAAGTTGCAGTAAGAATGTGACCTTCTATGCACCAGAAAGTGGGCCCTCCACAGACACTGAATCTGCCAGTGCTTTTATCTTGGACTTCCCAGCCTTCAGAACTGTAGTAAATTAATTTTTGTTGTTTATAAGCAGAGTACTATCCAGAATATGATATCCTGCTATAGTAACTATTAAGTCTAATAGCTTCTGTAACAGATATCAACAGTGTTTTGATACTGGTCTTTTACTCGTCTCTGAAATGGGAAAAGATCAGCCTAGAAATTTTTCTAAGCCTACCTTTGCCATCACACTTTGTGATTGTACAGTGTAATTTGCATAAAACTTTCATTATAAGCATGTCTCATTTTTACAAAATCCAAACTTACTTTTTTTTTTTCAAAGCAAGAGTTTGAGAAAAGGAAGGAATGGCATATATCTCAATCATTGTGAGAATATATTTTGAAGTATTTTTTTTCTCAGCTCTTTATTCATCAAGAGTCTTTTTTGACTGTTCCATATTATTCAGGAATGTGTCCCCTTCCCCAGATAACAATCGTTCTTGTGCCCCATTGTATACTTCTGGTGCAGGCAAGATATTTATATCACAGTTACCCTCTAGTAAACAATGAATAATGCACTGACCTGCAAGGAACACCGTTTCCTTTCTGTGAGTATCCTTCCCTAGCTCTTCTCCTTATTCTTTTCAGTTTGTTGGAAAATGGACAGTTGCCATGGAAATTGGTGTAACATTTATTCAACACAATGTCATTGTCTTTCGGTCTTCAACTGCTCCCTGGTGTCAAAACAATCTGTTTTCATTTTATGAGCTAATATTTCCATTGAATGGCTTCAAGGCCACACTTACCTTGTTATAAATATACTAAGATGGGTTTGGCAAAAGATAACAATTTAGCAGTGTACAGGGTGCCTGGATAAAATAGAGATTAGCTCAATAAATATCTTGAGTGTTATTATTTGTTTATAACCTACTCTGTTTAAAAAAGAATTTTAAAGTGGCCAAGTGGATTGATTTTAACCTTGTAAGAATAATGCTTAGAGCATATTTTCTTTGAAATTCTTTAATGGATGTTATTTATTAGACAGTATATTTTACTCTATAGAAGATTTTCTAACTCTTTCTTAAAATATGATTATTCACACATTCAATTTTTCCAAAGTGAACAACTTTAAGGTAATTTATTTTATGGTCAGTGGGAGTTATATTGGTTGCATAGGTTTATGTAAATCATCAGCAAAAAAATAGGAGTTAGACCAAATGGAAATGTTTGTTGTGGTTAGAATGACCAAACATAAATGATATAGTGCAGAGCCCTTGAGATGAGCTCAAGATGGGTGTAAATAACATACTGAATATGGATGAGAACCCTTCAAACACATCTAGTGCTACTAACATTTTTAGATAAAGTCTCTATTTAAAATTAGTTTGTGCCATTCTTAATATTGGACAATAGCTGCTCACTTAGTGACCTCTTCCATGTCCTTATCATGACACCAGGCTTATATTCCCATTTTAATATTTGGAAATAGAAGCCCAGGCAGATGAAATGGCATATCCCAGACTTTGGCCAGATGGAACTAGCATAGAACTAGGCTCCAGAGTTATATTACTGGTTATTAAATGTGTTTTTCTAAAGCCGTATATTTATTTACTAAATTTTTTTTTTTTTTGAGTTGGAGTCTCACTCTGTCGCCCAGACTGGAGTGCAGTGGCCGCTCCCGGCCACCGCAGCCTCGACCTGCTGGGCTCTGGCGATCCTTCCACCTCAGCCTGCCAAGTAGCTGAAACTACAGGCACGCGCTACCACGCCCAGCTAATTTTTTGATTTATTGTAGAGATGAGGTCTTGCCAAGTTGCCCAGGCGGGTCTTGAACCCACGGGCTCAGGCAATCCACTCACCTCAGCCTCTCAAGGCGCGGGATTACAGGCTGAGCCACCGAGCCTGGCTTATTTACTAAATTTTAAGGCATGTTCTTCACTATAATTTATATTTCTGTGCTTTATAAGTATCAAGATAGTAAAATAATTAAAATGATTTAATAAAAAAATTTTACTAAATAGATTGTTTTACAATAAAGAAAAATCTGATGACTTCGTGTGTTTAATTTTGAAGGCGGTGCCTCATTGGACCTGAAAGCCTGTCCTCCTAAACCATCAAAATGGATCCTGGACATGACGTGGCTGAATTTAGTGGAACTTAGCAAACTTAGACAGTTTTCAGATGTCCTTGATCAGGTACCTTGTGCTTTGAATAAACTTAAGCTAATGTCTGAGTGGCTTTCTGATTTATCACTAGCTACAATATTTTTGAAAGTGAGATCATTCTTAACATTGTCACTCTTAAAATGGTATTACATGTGATTGACCTTCCTTGAAGCTCACCTACACTCCAATAAAGCATTCTGCACTCATTGTAGACTTGCAGGAGGTAATGTGCTCAAGAAGTTTAACTAGTGCTATTCTGGGCTATATATCAGTATCATCAGTTGCAGATTCACAAGTAGAAAAACTGATAGGTTCGATTGGGTGTATCTAAAAGACTTGCCTTCTTTATAAACATTAAATGAAAAGAAATACGAATAGCTTTTCTCTACATGCTACATTCCCTTCCTTGCCTCTTGTTTCTCTTCTTCCTCTTCTGCTCCTTTCATTACACTGCCTTAGTTAGGCATTTGGGTACAAATCTCATGCAAACACTTGGCCTCTTTTCTTCAGAAGTTATCATCCTTTCAGAATCAGCCAGTTACTGATGAATTGTGCATATGTTGGAATCATGGAAATTAAGTGTAGAGAGGTGGATTGGAACAAGCCTGAAAACAGGTGTTTGATAATCAAGTGACCGGGAAAATCAGGAGAGGTGATAAGGTAGTTTTACTGAGCTACAAGTTGAAGGCTTTTTTGGACTATTCTTAAAGTTAGTTCTTGACTTTCCCCATTTAATTTTGCCAGATGCTTAAGTTCTGCTATATTTTTATGTTTTGGCTTACAGCTGATGATGTTGATTATTATTACCATATACTTGGGATGCAAACCATTCTTTTGGGTTAAGTAACTTTGTTTTGGGAGGTATTAATGCACTCTAGTTTATTCCCCCATCAGATTACCCCCAGTGATCTTGCAGACCATTGTTATTGAAGTTGCTACCTTCTGGAGATTATATCTTATCCTGAAATCCCTCCACATTAAGCAGTCTTTCATGATTGACAGAGGTTATTATTTTTTATTCTTACACGAGGCTTTCTAAATATGAACCTGGAGTGATTTCCCCTTGATTAGATTCTAAGAAATACATTTGATGCCTTAATCAAAGGGAATATACCAGAGAACATAAGATAGTATTTATCTGTAGCTGTTGTTTGTTTGTTCAATGTTTTTTATCTGCTTGCCCATGTAATTCTTGTCTCTCTTTGATTTTTTAAGCTCCCGAGGATAACATACTGTGTCCTTTTACTCTTTACCCATTGCCCAAAGGTAGCAGGCATCTGATCATTCGTTTTTTGGTATTAAACAACATATTTCAAATTACTCTAAATTAATAGAATATTGACTCAAAACTTGTTCATTCAATAATAAACATGCATTCAATATCTTCCTTTGTGTCGGGAGTGGTCCTAGGAAATGAGAAAATGTAAGTGAATGAGATTTGGTTCTTGACATGAGAAAATTTTATGGAGCAAATAAGACTTCCTTGAAATAATTAAAATGAGTTTCCATTGATTTCTTTATTCTTTACAAATTTGTTACCACAAAGGCATAGAGGAAATTTAACATTGCAGGACTCTCTCTACTTTGGAAGCTAACTGTAGAATGTAGACTGACTTTTGGAGCAAATCACATTTGATTTTATACCCTCCAACTTTTTGGCACCAAAATAAAACAATAGTCAAGGAATACACATGTCACACATATCTGAAGAGGTTGGGAGGCTTGGTGAAAAATATCTGTGAACTATTACTGAAAAATTTTTGTGTGGCATGACACATTTCTTATCCCATGATGTTTTCAGATATCAAGAAATGAGAAAATGTGGAAAATTTGGTTTGATAAGGAAAACCCTGAGGAGGAACCTCTTCCAAATGCTTATGATAAATCTCTTGACTGCTTCAGACGTCTTCTCCTTATTAGGTCTTGGTGTCCTGACAGAACCATTGCCCAGGTAAAAAGTACATATTAAAGAGAGTGAAAGGAGAATATTTTAAAGGGGGGATTTCCTTTTAAATTAAAAAAATATTTTAAATGTTAATTTCCAGTGAGAATTTTCTTGTAGGTGTCCATGTAATTTTCTAGCAATACAAATGTGAAATATGGAAAGGTAAACAACAAATAAACATACTGAGGTGCACATTTGGGAAAGTGATTTATTAACCTTCTTTGGTCCTGGGGTTGTAACAAGAGTAGATGAGAAAACTGTGGTTTTAAGATTACCATATAGATATAACCAAATGCATTATTCTTCGATATTACTTAATAGAAATTCAAAATTATATGGCTGCTTTGTTTTTCCAGTGGCGAAAAAATATTCCTTTAAGCAGGAAAAATGTAAAAGCATTAGGGAGAAGTGTAGGCTAAAGGGAAGGACAGCATACCCAGACTGTACTCATTTCCCCAGGAAATGTCACAGCTCTCGATGTCAGCAAGTAGGTTGTTCTAAAACTGGATTTTACAAACAGTTCAAATGTGAATCCTGCCTTCAAAAGATTCATCTTTTCAAAGACCTTTAATCTGTTGGCTTAGTGTCATTGAAGTTTACTCAATAAAAATACTTGTGACTGACTTGCCTTCAAAATGAAAAGTTAAACTCTAATATTTGCACAGTTTGTCTCTTTAAGAGCTTTTCCAAACAAACCATGCAGTAATAATAGGCTGGAGTCCATAATAGAATGCAGGATGTTTTCCCCCTCATACTCCAGAGGGAGTGTTACAACTTTATGGAGTAGCCACCTCCACATCCACTTAGGTACCGTGGAATCATGAAAACAACTAGATTCCATGATTTATTGAGAAAGGAAAAATGAGTTTTGCCATTCTAGGCACTGAGATTAGGTTTCTTTTTAGTTTTTCGTCTCAACTTCATTACTTTTATCCTGCCCAACTGAATTGTCAAGCAGTTACCTTATTTTAGGGCTGTGTAAAGAGATAAGATTGAATAGTTTCTTTCTTTTTTTTCATAGAAAACTTTATTTGGCTCAATTCTGAAATTTAAGTCTGAAATTCTTCTTTGTAACTTTGTCATCTTCATCCAGGTTTCTGTTATCCCTAGGCATACCACAGTCATGGCCTCCTAACTGGTCTCTTTTCATTCCTTCTTGCTCATTGTAGTCTATCCTGTGTAAGTTAGAAGACACGGAATGATGGTGCCATTCCTTGCATTTTCAAGCCCTTCAATGGCTTCCCATGGCCCTTATGATATAATCCACATCCGAAACAAGGCTTAGAAGCTCGCATTGAAAATGTCCTCTTCTCTGCAGATCTTATTCTCCCTGTAGAATCCTTTTGTGACTTTTCAACCAGACGATGTTTGGAGAGGAATATTAGCAGGTCTACAATGTAGATTCATTCAATTCTCATTCTCCATAAGAAGTGTCATGCTATGCATTGCTTGTTCTCTGCATTTCGTCTGAGTCTGACTGTCCACATCTGGGGACACCTGGTTGCAGAAATGCCTCACTGTCAGAAAGTGTCTCATACCACATGCATGCTTCTGTCTCAAAAATGCTCAACGGAGGGAGATTGGCACAGGTGGGAAGGTTTATTTTATCACATTTTCCCCAACTCAAAATTTGAGTCTGCTTCTCTGGGACCAGATTTTGGGCCAAAAAAGTTCTTCAGATTTGGATGAAGAGCAGCCTGAGGAAATGTGGCACTTTGTTTATATTCTTGCCAATGAGATATTGGCATTCTTTAAAGGTTGGCAGAAGCTAGGCTGGTCCACACTTGATTTGGCTTTTATGTGAGTTATCCTGAATGTCCTCCTGTCCCCAGCTAGTGACTTGTTCTTTTATGCTTCGTAATCTCTGCATATATGCTCTATGCATGGAATGCTCATGCTTTGACCCACCTAGCTGTCTTCTTTGCCTCGATAAACCTCACTCATCATTCAAGCAAAAGCTCAAATGCTTTTTCACAAGGCATCCTTCTTGGATATATCTGCATAATTAGTTTTATACTTTCCTATCACCCCGCAAAGAATCCTTAAAACTAGTTTATTTGCTATTACTTGCTCAATGTATGTCCCACCCTGGGGTAGGGAGCAACCTTCTTAAGGTCATTCGTTCACTGCTCTGTCCTTAAAACCTGTCACACTACCTGGGACAGAGAGGAGGTAATGGACTGAGGTTATACCTGTTGTATGAGGTGAATTATCTGGGATAGGGAGTCCCAGCGATGCTTGAAATTATTGCAGGGTGTTAGGTTGAAGTTGAAGTAAAAATGCTGAAGAAATACACTCTTTCTGGCACACATATGTGTGGCTTCAAATCCATACCTGTAGGTTGGGGGCTTATCTGGAATTGCTGAGTATCCTTTCCTAATACATGTTGCACCACAGACTCATTGCAACCTTTAACTTGGAGTCAGTTTGAACCATGGCTGTGACCTTATTTGAGAATGTCCCTTTTCCAGGAGCACACATTCTCTTTCTGGGGATGAAATTCAGCTATAATTTCTATTATAAGTAAATTAGCCTTCCCCATTGTCTATTCTAGAGACTGGCAAACTGGGGCATGCCAACAAAATTTGGCTCTCTGCCTATTCATGTTCAGCTGGTGAGCTAAGAATGGATTTTATATTTTTGAATGCCTGAAAATAATCACCAGCAGAATAATATTTTGTGATATGGAAAGATTATATAACAATCAAATTTCAATGTCCCTAAAGTTTTATTGGACTATAGCCATGCTTATTTGTTTATGTACTGTCTATGACTGCTTTTGAGCTACAGTAGCAAAATTGAGTATGTGCAACAGAGATGATTTGACCAGCAAAGGTAAAATATTTACCATCTGACCGCTAGTATCCTAGCATGTTAGCTCATGGTTCGAATGGTAACGTCCATGTTAGGTCAATGGTGAGTTGCTTGTATGGTAGTGTTGGCCATGTTGACTTCCTTGCTACCTGGGAGTAGAAAGCACTTGAATCCTGATGAGGTGAACTATAGAGATGCCACAACTGTGGCAAGTACCCATAGCTGAGAAATAACTGTAACAGTGAAATGCTTAAAGTGCTTCCAGCTTTAGAAGTCCTTCCTGATCACAAAGTTCCCTGCACCGATGACTGTGACTGAGTGTGTATACAGAGTAGACTTTTGAGAATGTCAAAGAACGTGTGAGACACACTTTTTAAATATGTGCCAGAAGGCTGCAGGGAAATGTGTGAGAATTTATACCCAGGCTAGAGACGTTGACCTGGATCTGTCAAACCTAGAAAAAATATTGAGAGGTACAAAAACAAATGGCATCCTATGCTCCAAATGTGACTGGATTGAACTCCACTTCCTGACAAGTTTTCTCAGCCACTGAAACTAGTAAAGAAAGGAAGGTCACAATGGGCGGCCATCTCCGTGAATGAGGGGCCCAGGCACTGTTGGGTCATTTTACTGCCAATGGCCTGGTCCTGCTAGTGAGGGCCTTGACTGCTACTTCTTGGACCTTTGGGAAGCCAGGTGGGTTCCTTTCCCCAGAGTCATCTAGGGACCAAGGCAGGAAAACCTGTGTACTCTATCAAGTTGGCATGCCTCTTAATTTGCCATTGATATAGGGAACTGGACAATCTGAGGAGGGATTACAACTTTCGTAGGAAAAGAGATGCATAGTAAAATGGCCCAGATCTTTCTGAATTAATTTAGGGAATGGAGACACATCTTTTTGTTTCTGCATTCTCATAAGGAAGAGGGCTATTTCATGACAAATTGCTTTTGAAAGAGACTCTCTTCTTCCATATGATTCAGTAATCCCTCTCCTGGGTGTATACCTGGAGGAGCTTACATTGTTCTACCAAAAGACACCTCACACACATATTTATTGCCGACCTTTCACAATAGCATAAGTATGGAACTAATCCTACTACCCATCGAAAGTGAATGATAAAAAAATGTGGTACGTATACATGATGGACTATTACACAGTCCATAAAGAAGAACAAAATCATGGCCTTTGCAGCAAATTGGATGGAGTTGGAGCCCATCATACTAAGTGATCTATTGCAGAAACAAAGAAGTGAATACCACATGTTCTTACTCATAAGTGGACCCTGAACAATAATCACATGAACCCAAGGGAGAGATTGGCAGTTACTGGGCACTGATGGGGGAAGGAAGGAGGGAGGGAGGGAGGGAGAAGAATGGGGACATGTGACAACACAAAGGGTACTAGGTCCATTACCAGGGGAAGGAAGGCCAGTTGGAAGCCCAAATTTCACCTGTATGCAGCCTACCTGTGTAGCTAATCCTCACTTGTACCCAGATCTCTATAATAAAATTAAAAAAAAAAAGAGAGAACCTCTATCCGGCTATGTGAATGATAAAGCTTGTTTGGGGAGTCTCCATAAGCTAGGGGAGATCAGGCAGTAGGGATCACTTTGGTCATTCAACAGGCTAGACTCATTAGCACACATTCCCTCTGCCGCACCATGACATAAGAGGAAATAGTAGGCTGGGAGATTTGCTTGTTGTGGCCACTACCCTTCTACTCTAACCTGCAAAGAGGACAAACATGAGGGGGAGGACATTCTACCAATTTGTAAGCTCAGAGACTTGGAGTATGATGGTCATATTAGGGATGAATACCACATAGGGCATGGCAAGGTATGTGATAGGTAAGATGAGGGAAGAGCCTGCATTACTTTCTAAAATAAAACCCTGATGCTTTTAAGTCAAAGATAATGATTTAACCAGCTCCACCTCCATTTTGGTCAAGATCTGTCTGAAATCTCTCTGATTCAAGGAAAACTCCAGTTGAAGTTGTTTCGTGTTACTCCAAGAAATCAGAGTAGGAAGGCTCACTTGTGTGGCCTTGGAGGGTTCAGGTCATGTTGCACTCATAGCTAGTCTCTGTTTGTTATGTAAGAATGATTATTCTGGGGAATCCCACTGGGAAGAGAAACTTGAGTTTTACCCACTTAAGGTCAGAGAAGACATCAGGATAGGAAGAAAATTTTTTTTGAGAGAATTCAATTACTTACAAGGGAGAAAATATAGACTAAAGGTCATACTCACAGTACTATTTGTTTAAAAACATTATGATTCTTTTACCTTGTTTGCAGAAGTACTATCTTGTTACTAGAGCTTTTTTCTATGATTGATAATAAAGTTGACAAAGTCTGTGATATTGTGAGCACAAATTTCTTTTTCTTTTTTTGAGTTGGAGTCTCACTCCGTTGCCCATACTGGAGTGCAGAGGCACACTCACAGCCACCCCAGTGTCGACCTGCTGGACTCTGGCGATCCTTCTGCCTCAGCCTTCCAAGTAGCCGGAGCTACAGGCGCGTGCTACCATGCTGGCTAATTTTTTTTTTTTTTTACTGTAGAGACAAGGTCTCGCCAAGTTGCTCTGTCTGGTCTCCAACCCACGGGCTCATGCAATCCACTCGTCTCTGCCTCCCAAGGTGCTGGGATTACAGACTGAGCCACTGAGCCCAGCCTGTGAGCATGGATTTCATTGAAAACAAAGTAAACAGTGAAAGGATGAGTTTCAAATGGGACAGGATGGTAACATTGATCAGCAGAAAAATTATGGATTAAATTTTTTTTCTGTTTTTAAAAATTATTTTAAAGATGTCACAATTATTCATTCATTCAATAAGTATCCAGTACATTTCCTTCAATAAAGTAGTTCACTTACTATTTATCTATTTGATAAGTACCCATTACATTCCAGGCATTATGTGTTTACTTGATTACTTAAATGCATATTTATTTGCTTTAATATTCTAAACAATAGAGTTTTCTACTATTTCTATTTTTTATGTATAGCAGGAAGCAGGCAGTATATTGAAGTGGGTTATAGACCAGAAGTCATATAACTTGGGTTCTGGTCTTTTCCCTGTCTATGGAATGGGGATATAAACAAACAAACAAACAAACAAACAAACAAACATCAAAAAAAATCTCTGCCCTATTTCCCTGGCAGGATTAATGTGGACATCTTTGAGATAATCTGCAAAAAATGGATTTTAGAAACCACACTGCATTATACACATATGCATGAAGGGGATGGAACTATTTTGTTGATGCATATACTGTTTTTTGCAGGCCCGCAAGTACATCATGGACTCTATGGGAGAAAAATATGCAGAAGGAGTTATCCTGGATTTGGAGAAGACGTGGGAAGAATCTGATCCTCGGATGCCGCTCATCTGTCTCCTCTCTATGGGCTCAGATCCCACGGATTCCATCATCGCCTTGGGGAAGAGACTAAAAATAGAAACCCGTAATGTGTCTATGGGCCAGGGCCAAGAGGTCCATGCTCGGAAGCTCTTGCAGCAGACCATGGCAAATGTAAGGCTGGATGTCTAGTTTTGTGCTATGCCGATGATCTTACAGGTTATGAAACAGCAATGCAGAAAAGAAGCTATGAATCATTAGGAGTTTAAATTTACATGCTGCATGCTGTTTAGTAAAACGTCTGAGGCAGTATGGCAGAATAAACAATTATCCAAGGATAGCAACATGGCTGGTCTTCTCAGTAAGATGAAAACAGAACATTTAATGCAAAGTATTAAATAAAGAAACAAAATGGCTGAGGAGTTCCATGGGGAAGATGGAGCATCAAAGTTCTCACCTATGAAACTTAAATCAGGCTTTACTTTTATTCCGGATAAAAAAGAGTAACTGAACCCTTTTTGTTGTTATGTTTTACAATTAATTTCCTTTTTGTTTTGTATTGTGGACAGTGTTAACTGAATTTTTTAAAGGGCAAAAACTAGTTAGCTTATTCACCAGTGCTATACCTTTCTGAAGAAAATAGGAGGGAACTACATGTTTTTTATTATAAATTTTACATGTAACTCTTCTAAGATCTGGTGCTTGGTTTGTTTCTTGGGCATAGACATGAATCATGCTACTCTAGTCAGTAATCCAAAGAAAGTTACAGCAAAACATCTCAAGATTATGATCTAGACCTTGTAGATGACTTTAGCAAAAATATTCTACAGATTAGATTTGAAGAAATTGTAATTGCATACCTCCACATTTTGCCTGAGTTGCATTGCGGAAGGAATCTTCTTATACTCATAGAATTATTTATTCAAACGCTTTATTTTCTAAAGCTCTTACTTTAGAGTGGTGAGATTCCCAAAGAAGATTCTTCACATTCTAAAGAATATTTGCCTGGCTGCCAGGATTCTGAGGACTAGTGGGAGAAGGGAGGAGGGAGGTCTCAAAATTCAGCAGGTAATCGTTCTTTCACCTGTTTTCAGTGTGTACCTAGTCCCTAAATGTGCTGATGTTCTCCAGTCCAGACCTTGTCAGATTTGTTTCTAAAGAAAATCAACCTCCCATCTTTCATTAGGGGAGGCAAGAACATATTAGGGGCTAGACTTTGAATCTCCATCTTTTAGCCAATTACTCCCACCCAACACACTTCCAAGGGTACCTTGTACCATCTGTTCTTGAGAGTTTGAAGAATTATGTGTTATAAATCAGGTTACATTTCAAATGCCAGTTCAGGATTTCACTTCCTTGTTCCTATTTTGAATGTTATTGTCTTCACTCTCACTGTCTTTGTCCTTAAGAGTTCATGCCTTTAAAAAAATCCTCATTATAGTTTTAATGGGATTTAGGGAAGGATCTGAGCTAAATAGATGTTTTCAATCAGTCATCTTTACTTGGACACCTATTATCTCTTTTTATCTTTTATTGTGGTTAATTTTATGCTTCCGTGTAGTATTACTACAATTGACATGTTGTGGGACAAAGGCATGGACCAAGAAGATAAAAATAGCTTATCTCAATTAAATATCATTGTACCCTTAGATTTGACCCAGATGAATTTAAAGCAGTTAGTGTGCTTTTCTATTAAATTTTACTTTCTTACTTTCTAAAGAACTTAGTAATGTAGATATCTGGGTGATACTCAAAATCGTCTAATTTTCATTTACTGTTGTTGACTTAGGGAGGATGGGCACTTTTGCAGAATTGCCATCTGGGACTTGATTTCATGGATGAGCTAATGGACATAGTTATAGAGACTGAGACTGTACATGATGCATTCCGCCTGTGGATGACCACCGAGGTTCATAAGCAGTTTCCCATCACACTCCTTCAGATGGCCATCAAGTTCACCAATGAACCTCCACAGGGCCTCCGGGCAGGCCTGAAAAGGACATATGGTGGTGAGTGGAGAAATACTTCTGTGTCTACAGTTTTTTTGTATGTAAATTGTTTTCTTAAAGAAATTATAAAAGCAGACTTAGCTAGCATACAGTTACAGCAAGTAGTACTATTATTCAACCTCACAGGGAGGTGATGGTTCCCTTTGGTCATGTCCCCTGTAGAATGTGCCCTGGCAGGGCTAAAGCATCAAGAGCTCACGATTCCCACCTTCCATTTTTGTATTTTCCCAACATTGCTCTACTTAAGTCTGTGCTATGGTCCAGCTAGACACCTGCCTTTGTATGTTAACATCAGAAATTGACAGTTTGGTAATTTTTGGTCTGTATACTTCATATCTAAAGTGGTACAGGAGCCTCTTCCTGGAGCAGAGTCTGAGTTAAAATGATAGCCTGCCTTCATTTCATCAGGGCCGTCTGTCAGAACAGTAGCTAAGTTAGAAATCAAAGAGCAACAAAAGCACACCCAAATGCCTCTCCAGTCACGACTGAAACTGAGATTGTTTCCTTTGCCTTGGCTCCCTCTGCGTCATGGCTTTAGGTCTGGGGCTTGTGGTCATGAAGACAGCATGGGACTTGGAGTCAGAAATCCTGATTCTGGTCCTTCCTGCTGACAAATGATTTTTTTCTCTTGCGTGCTCGTCACTCAAGTAACCCGAGTTTTGATGTTCTCATATGTAAAATAGGGACAATAAAATCTATCCAGGGCATTGAAAAACATTGTTACTAAAATAGTGTATTTAATAACAATAATAAGTACAATGATTGTATTTCAATTTGAAAAATCTGTAGAAATATTTTTTAGGGGAGTTGCTAACAAGGCCAAATTCCTGAATAAAATAGAGGTTCAGGGATAATGGCAGTAAAAAACATAAGTCAAATAATATAGAATTATACATAAAAAATATATAATCTATAAGTATACAATAATAATGATTATTATTTAAAGCATATACTCAGGTAGCAGTGGGCTTCTATAAATACTATTTTAATTGATATTAAATTATTTAAAAGTATATGCCCCAATTATATGTCCAGATCAATAATAATATTATTATTATTAGCAGTAGTTGTAGTAATAGTATAATATTTATTTTAGCTGCCATTATCCTTCCATTTGATTTTATCCCCACATTATCTTGCTAGATAGGCAAGAACTTGACCCATGGTAACAAGCTTCTCCTCTCCCCCACAATCTCCTTGAAGTTTTTTTCAGAGAGAAATGGCCTCTGGACACCAAAAAAAGTTAATTATAATTATCATAAGAGCGTAATAAAAAAATTCAAAATAAATGAAGTTTAATATCAGAAATTTGTAAAATAATTATTTAAGCACTTGGGAGATGATACATTTTTCACCTGACTGACCACAACAGGTGTGAGCCAAGACCTGCTGGACGTGACCTCTGGGATCCAGTGGAAGCCCATGCTGTATGCGGTGGCTTTTCTGCACTCCACTGTCCAGGAGAGACGCAAGTTTGGTCCCCTGGGGTGGAATATCCCCTATGAATTTAATCAAGCAGACTTTAATGCCACCGTACAGTTCATCCAAAACCACTTGGATGACATGGATATCAAAAAGGTACTGTAGTGCATGTTGCCTTGTGCTGCTGGTGGCTGTGGGCTTGGGTTTCAGGCTCACGTGGCCACCTAGCTTTGAGGTAAATCTTACATGAGTGAGAATTTGCTGTGCTTGCCAAGTCATAGCAGCTTAAGTCACACATGCCTCTTGATTTCAAAGAAAAAGAGTACGAGTTTTTTATTTATTTTAAAGATGTGGGGTATAATTCAGGATTAGGTACATAAGTGGTCATCGTACAGGTGAAGTTTGGGCCTCCCACTGATCCTCATTTCACCTGGTGTGGGATCAGACACCCTTATTAATGTTATGTGTCCCCTTCTTCCCGTGGCAGTGTCCCACTACTGCCCATCCCTCTCATGTAGTACTATGATAAATGTTCAGGGTCCACTTATGAGTAAGAACATGTGGTACTCAGTTCTTTGTTTCTGTGGTAGATTACTGAGTATGACAGACTCTAAATCCATCCAAGTTGCTGAGAAGTCCATAATTTTGTCCTTCTTTATGGCTGCGTAATATTTCATTGTGTATAAAAGGATGAATTTTGATTATCATTTTATTTCTCAGAAGCAAGTTGACATTCCAAATAGAATAACCTAAAAGCGTCAATTATGAGGGGGATGGGTTGGGAAACTTGTTTTTTAAAAGCCTCAAAAAGGAAAATGAGAGGGTCTAGATTATGTTTGAAGTGTGTGCTTTTTTTTAAAGAACTGCCTCAATATTCACAAAAGGTAAACTTTTTTCCCCCGTTAACATTAAAGTATGAAAACATAAGACTGCATCAAGAAAGTCTTTTTCAAATCACGGAAATAAACTTTGAGTAACTCCTCACATTTCCTATTAACTTTTCTTTCTGCACTTTCTTTTCACATTTCTAATGAAGAATGACTGAAAAAGTGACACAGATGACAGTGAATACATGAGTGTTAATTGGCACAGAAAATAGGGATGAGACATTACTCAGTTCTGTGTGGTTATTCTGTACATTTTCCCAGGGCGTCTCCTGGACCACCATCCGCTACATGATAGGAGAGATTCAATATGGAGGTCGAGTCACTGATGACTATGATAAGAGATTGTTGAACACATTTGCTAAGGTTTGGTTCAGTGAAAATATGTTTGGACCAGATTTCAGTTTTTACCAAGGATACAATATTCCAAAATGCAGCACAGTGGATAACTATCTTCACTATATCCAGGTTGGTCAACTTCAGAATTTTATGCATAGAGCAAACATCTGCGGTCATTTCACCTTTCTGATATTATTTACATTGTGTGTAATGCCTTTAATATAAATTTTAATGGTAATATTTACTAAAGTTTCTGCTATAGGTGCTTTCTTCATATTTTTATATTCACCTAATGATTATAATGTTTATATCTGTTCTGAGTGTGTGTTGTGTGCAAGTTCTTCTCCTTTAATGACTCAGTGAGGAGTTTTCTTTGGGGAGATGATAAATTGGGTGGATTTAAAAATTGGAGGCCTACACAAATCACCTGGAGCTCTTTGCCCATGAGACTTCAGCTACCACGGCAGGGCAAAGGCAGCTTCTGGACTCAGTCTGTATTATTATTATTATTATTATTATTATTATTATTATTTTGAGTTGGAGTCTCACTCTGTCGCCCAGACTGGAGTGCAGTGGCTGCTTCTGGCCACTGCAGCCTCGACCTGCTGGGCTCCAGTGATCCTTCCACCTCAGCCTTCCAAGTAGCCGGAACTACAGGTGCGCACTACCACACCCAGCTAATTTTTTGACTTATTGTAGAGATGAGGTCTCGCCAAGTTGCCCAGGCGGGTCTCGAACCCGTGGGCTCAGGCAATCCACTCACCTCAGCATCCCAAGGCGTGGGATTACAGGCTGAGCCACCGAGCCCAGCTTAGTCTGTATTATTTTTAATCCACTCGTCTAGTCCTTGACATAATCCTGGCCTAATGGACAGTGTATGGATATGTCTTGGAATCCGCTTTGTATAAGAACATTCTCTAAGACAGAACTTCTTAACCTCGGCACTATTGACATCTAGGGCTGGATCATTCTCTGTTGTGGGGCGTGGCCTCTACTCTGTAGGATATTTAGAAGCATTTCTATTCTCTACTCAGTAGCACCACCCCTACCCACTTGTGAGAACCAAAAATATCTCCTGACATTGCCAAATGTCCTCTGGGGCGCAAACTTGTCCCTGCTTGAGAAACACTGCTCTAAGGAGGAATAGGTAAATTTCTGACAAGAAATTTGGGAATATATAGGGGGAAAAAAATCTGATTTTCAAGGTGACTACATTTTCTGTCTGTATACCCTAAATTCATTAGAATATTATTCAGCAGTCTCTTTGGTCTCTATCTAAGATTTATCTCAGAGTAAGCAAAATAAAGCACAACAGCCCAGAGGGCTAAATTTATTGGTATATTTACTGGTTTTTTGATGTATAAATGTAATGAGTTTATCATATATTACCATCTCTACACTTTTATTAATTCAAATCAACAAATATATTTGTTTTACTGTACTGCATGCATCTTTAAATCATCAGCACTGAATAGGAAAAATGCCTATGAAGGTATAAATTTAAGAGTGGTTGTATGTACATTTTTTATATACACCCCATTTCACAGTGCATTTGAGGTAGTTCACGAGAAGACATTATGTAAAAGGAATAAAATAAGGGAAAAGAAAGGAGGAAAAATAAGAATATGACAATAATTAAGGATAAGATTCATACATAGAAATATATGTCAGATTGTAGGTAAATTTTCCTTTTTTCAAATGGTTGGGGAGTTTTTGCCTACTTATTCTGCTTCTGGCTGTCTCTCATGCTCCGTGTCTCTCTCTATTTTTCTCTCCGACTCTGTTGTTCTCCCAGTTTTACTCTTTTTCTTGTCTCTGTCTTATTCCCCTGAAAAGTACCACCCCCACCTGCAGCCTTACTTGGGCCATGATTGCTAATATGGTCATTTCCTGGTATCTTATCAACAAATAATTATTAGTTATACAGCATTGAGTTAAACAACTGGTTTGAATTAGATTAGACTATCAGAAGACAAAACACCAATCCACGGCTCCCTTTCTTTTCTTTTTTATTATTTTATTTACTTATTAATTTATTTTATTTTAAAGATGTGGGGTACAATTCAGGCTTAGGTATACAAATGTTCATTATGCAGGTACCCTTGTTGATGAGGTGTTCCTCTCCCTCCCCTGGCAATTTCTCTCAACTGCCAATCCCACCTCCCTCCCCTGGCAGTTTCTCACTACTGCCAATCCCTTTCTTATAGTATTATGACAGTTGTTCGAGGTCCTCTTATGAGTGAGAACATATGGTACTCTGTTCTTTGTTTCTATGATAGATCACTGAGTATGATTGACTCTAAATCCATCCCAGTTGCTGTAAAGTTCATATGTTTGTCCCTCTTTATGGCTGCATAATATTCCATTGTGTATATGTTCCACATTTTTTTTTATCCAGTCCAGCTTCGATGGGCAGCATGGTTTTTCCATGTTTTTGCCTGTGAATAGAGCTGCAACAAACATGCATGTGCAGGTATCTTTTTTGTAGAATGAATTGCGTTCCTCTGGCCAACAGTGGGATTGCTGGGTCATATGGAATGTCAATTTCTAGTTCTTTCAGAAATCAACACACTGTCTTCCAAAGAGGTTGCACTAGTTTGCATTCCCACCGGCAGTGTAGAAGCGTTCCATGGTTCCCTTTCTATCTCACTTATCGTGTAACAAGACAGTATTTCTGAGTAAATTTCGCTTGGAGGGCCAGGAGCCTATTTTATATTTCTCAGTGTTAATTTTTTTTCTCAAAACAACTTTTAATTGTTTTCTGGATAAATTGTTGAACTTTGTAGCCTGACACAAATATTATCCTAATATGAGCATTTTTGTTTGCTGAGACAGTATAATTTAGCATGTCTGTACTTACCTGGGATATTTGTTGTTCAGAGCTTGCCAGCCTATGACAGCCCTGAGGTGTTTGGCCTGCACCCCAACGCTGACATCACCTACCAGAGCAAGCTGGCCAAGGACGTGCTGGACACCATCTTGGGCATCCAACCCAAGGACAGCTCTGATGGAGGGGACGAGACCCGGGAGGCCGTGGTAGCCCGGCTGGCTGATGATATGCTGGAGAAGCTGCCCCCGGACTATAGCCCCTTTGAAGTGAGTTGATAAAGTCCTGACAAAAATCTTAGCTGAGGATGTGTCTGTTGGGTTGGGCAAGAGAAGAAGAAAAAAGGAGGGTAAAGAATAATTTTTCTGAAATTAAAAGAAAATTCAAAATTTGCTTCTTAAAGAACCAGAAAAAGAATTTTTTGAATCCATTCATGTAATCTGTTTGAAATATAGACAATAAAGATACCTACGGATAATGTTAATATTTATTATTAATTAGCAAGTATGTACTGGTGGGTTAGGATTGCTTTTCTAGAACCTTCCCTGAGGCACTTTATATTGTCATTTGTTCAAAGGAAAGCAATATATTCTTAGAGTAAAGCACCTGGTTATTAAAAATGCATATTGTGTAGTTTAACGCACACCTTAACATTTAGGCCTTCTTAATTTCAGGGTGCCTCTAATTATATCATTACGTCTCTGCAACTTCTTCATCTCACTTGTTTTGAAGATTGAATTTTTTTTTAGTATGTAAGTGGCTTCTAAGCAAATTTTTAATTAAGAAAGTAAATTTTTTAGGCATTTGAATGAATACCCTAATAGTATTTAAAAAAATCCTTAGTAAGACAGGTCAGGCTCGGTGGCTCAGCCTGTGATCCCAGCACTTTGGGAGACTGAGGTGAGTGGATTGCCTGAGCCTGTGGGTTCGAGACCCACCCGGGCAAATTAGTGAGACCTTGTTTCTACAATAAATAAAAAGTTAGCTGGGTGTGGTAGCGCATGCCTGTAGTTCTGGCTACTTGGAAGGCTGAGGCGGAAGGATCGCCGGAGCCCAGCAGGTGGAGGTATGGTAGCCGGGAGCATGCCACTGTGCTCCAGTCTGGGTGACAGAGTGAGACTCCAACTCAAAAAAAAAAAAAAAAAAAAAATTCCTTGGTAAGACCAAAAGTAATTGGCAGCTGACTTTCCACGTCATCTAAAGAAGCAACAGGACAATGTTGTGACTCTTCTAGCACGTGGCCACCATGTTTCTTTGCACATTGTCCCTTTTCCACTAGGTTTTCAAGAAGAATCGGTAGCATTCTGTGTCTTTTGCATCCTACTGTTTTTCACGAAACAGGTGATTTTGGCTTCTAGTACTATAGTTGCACTCAGGGACCTATCACTAAGAAGATAATTTTTTCTGGAAGACTCTCTAATCACTTTCTTCAAGAAAATCAATACTGTTATCAGCTTTCTTAAGCACTCTTCATTATATAGGATCAGGAAAGGGGTTATTCACATCTTACAGGGTAGAGGTATTTCTGAATATCTAGAAATAGAGTAATGATAATACAAATAAACATGGTAAGTAGAGGAGTTTAGAAGAGTCTCCCCTCTTTTGCTGAATTTGTCAGTGCTACCTGAGGACAAAATAATCTAGCCTAGGACAATACCTAATACACAGAAGATTTTCAATAAATAATTGTAGGATTATAATGAAAAGACGAATGGATGGATACTTTGGAAAAAACAAAGTTTTAAAAATAGTAGTTTTTTGAGACAGCAAGCAGAATGGTTGTGTGTGTGTGTCTTGTCTGTTTGTTGTATGTCCATGTATATGTGTGTGTGTGTCCATATGTGTGTTTAAAAGAGCTCAGATTGGCAGAAAATGAATGTTTCCCAATAAATACACTTGCTTTTTGGAAGTCTGCATGAATTTTACATTCTTCTGTGAGTTAACAGTTGTCCATTCTTTCCTACATGAACATTTGGGATTGTTATCTAACAGTTGTTTTCTTTCTTATTTCTTCTTTTCTTTCTGTCATTGAAAAAAGAGAAGCTTATTATATATAGAATTGTAAGAATTTGAGCCTGTTCAGAAGCCCTAGGGCACTAGCTCCATAGAATCCTTCACAGCTGTCTAATTGTTAACATGTACTTTGAATGTCTCCATGGCAGGTAAAGGAGAGGCTGCAGAAGATGGGGCCATTCCAGCCTATGAACATTTTCCTCAGACAGGAAATAGATAGAATGCAAAGAGTACTCAGCCTTGTCCGAAGCACCCTGACTGAGCTAAAACTTGCTATCGATGGCACCATTATCATGAGTGAAAATCTACGAGACGCGCTAGATTGTATGTTTGACGCCAGGATCCCTGCTTGGTGGAAAAAAGTATGTATAAGATTGCTCTTATTCTGCTTAATCACTTATAGTTGTGAATAGTTGTAACTAGCCAATAGAAAGTATCTAAGGATAATTTACTCATGATGGTTCTTTTGTTAGGAACTAAGCCCCTTATAACCCTGTATTTTTAGACTGCAGGCAGGGATGGAAATTATTTAGCATATCCAACATATAAGGTGCTCTACTATGAAATTTGCATATATTATTTCTTTGACATTTTGCAATTTATTGCCCTCATTCTACAAATGAGAAACTTAATGTTGGGAGAAGTTAAGTCCTTCCCCAGATCACACATCTAAGAAGTCTAAGGATCAGAATTTAAAACCAAGTCTTAGACTCCAAAGTCCATGATGTCAGTTTAATAGAAAGAAATGTGCCTAGACACATACATATATCAAAAGTCACATCAAAAAGATAATTCCCTGCTCTATCTGTAAATGCAATGTGCGGTGTGTATATCTCAGAATAAGAAGATAGCAATTTAGCAGCATGCGTACTTGTTACCTGTTGATAATTGTGCTAAAGAAAGATGTAGTTTCAAGGAATAATTTTCTACTTGGAAAAGTAAAATGAGTTCCTGAGTGTCTTTGTAAGTAGGAACATAAATATTTTAGGAGAGGACATTTCAGAGGATGGGGCCTAAATGACATTCTTCTCTTTGTGCTGTATTTAAGTGTGTGTCTGTGTGTGTGTGTGTGTGTGTGTGTGTGTGTGTGTGTGTGTGGTGTATGCACACCCATTTTATGGGGAGATATAAGTGAAATTGCTAAGATTAATTATAGTGGAAAAAGTGACATGGGAAAAGAGTGGGAGGTGTTGCTATCTTCCATAACATAGTTCCTGGGAAAATCTGGATCTGCCACATGGCTTCCTTTCCATCTGACCACTGCCATCATCTGGGGTGACTCCACACCCACGGCATGGACCTATCACGAGCTGACCTGAGAGCTCACTCTCTCAGTGTCTCTGTTCCTAAGATTTCTACTTCTGCTCCACTTCATAGTACTGAAAGGTGAAGAGGAGGAGGAAACTAGGATATAAATGTGAGTATGGGAGTGTGACAGGATTCACTCATTTGCAGTCTGAACTTATGAATGGAAAGGGAAACCAGCCTGCTCAGTTGTGCATTTCATCACACTGTCATCAGCTTCCTGGGAGCAGGGCTGGAAGGGTGAATGGCTGAGGTCGTTTCGTGTTGACCCCTCACCAGGAAAGTGCAACGGAAGGGGTGTTTGTTTTCTAGGGCTGCTGTAACGAACTACCCCTGTGTGGGTGGCTTAGACAACAGAAGTTGGTTTCTCACGGTTCTGGAGGCCAGAAGTCCAAAATCAAGGTGTTGGCATGGCCATGCTCCCTTCGGAATGTCTAGGAGAGTCTCCTCCATTCTTAGGAGAATGCCTCATTCTACCTCCTGGTAGTCCCAGAAGTTCCTTGGCTTGTGGCAGCATTAGTCTACTCTCTGCATCTGTCTTCATATGAATTTCTTCTTCCTGTGTATGTATATGTCATCTCCCCTCTATGAACATCTATCTCTTTCTACAAGGATGCTAGTTCAATGGATCGAGCCCACCATCATTTTAACTTGATTACCTCTATAAAGACCCTATTTCCAATTAAGGTCACATTCATTCTTATATACCAGGAATTAGGATGTCAATATATCTTTTTTGGGGAGGGGGGCACAATCCAACCCATAGCAGGAGACAGAACTAGATTGTGGAGGCTATTTTCTTTTCTTTTCTTTTTTTTTAAAGCAGGATTTATTAAGAGGTCAGAAATGCTCTGACAGTGGGAGGGGACCCAAGGGGGTTGCCAGTGGAGGCTATTTTCAATGGGGAGATTACAATGATGGAGAATGAAAAGGAGAGGAGAGGACATGGGACAACTTTTTAAATATTCATTTATTTTTATTTATTTAATTTTAGAGTTGTCGGGTACATGTGAGGATTTAATACATAAGTAAATTGCCTGCAGGTGAGGTTTGGACTTCTAGTGAGCCCTCCCTCCCTGTGATAGTCAACCTGGAACCCAGTGTGTGGTTGTGTACCCCTTCTCTTTCCTCCGTCCCTCTTTTAGCAGTGACCGGTATCTCTTGTTCCCATCTTTGTGCTCATGTGACCAGTGATCAGGGCCTGCTCATGAATGAGAACGTAAGATATTCAGTATGTTTCTATGATAGTTCACTTAGCGTAAGGGTCACCAGCTGCATTCATGTTTTTGCAAAGGGCATGATTTTGTTCTTCTTTATGACTGCATAATATTCCATCATGTACATGGACCACATTTTCTTCATCCAATCTGCTTTCCATGGGCATCTGGGTTAGTTCCATGTTTTTGGTCTTGTGAATAGTGCAGCAATGAACATACATCTGTGCAAGTGTCTTTTTGGTAGAGCAATCGATGTTCCTCTGGGAATATTCCCAGAAATGGGATTGCTAGATTGTATGGTAGCTCAGTTTTTAGTTCTTTGAGAAACTGCTTTTCACAAAGGCTGAACTAGCTTACCTTCCCACTAACAGTGTAGAAGCATTCCCTTTTCTCTGCAGCCATGCCAGCACCTGTTGTTTTTTTGACTTTTTAATGATAGCCATCCTTACTAGTGTTAGATGGTGTCTCATTGTAGATTTGATTTGCATTTCTCTGATGATTAGTGAGGTTGAGCATTTTTTCATATATTTGTTGGCTGCTTAGATTTCTTCTTTTGAGAAGTGTCTATTCATATTCTTTGCCCACTTTTTAATGGAATTGTTTGTTGGGTTTTTTTTTTTTTCATGTCAATTTGTTTGCATTCCTTGTAGATTTTGGATGTTAGGCCTTTGTTAGATGCATAGCTTGCAAATATTTTCCCCCTTTCTATGGGATGTCTCTTTCCTTTATTGATGGTTTCTTTTGCTGTGCAAAACTTTTTTAGTTTGATAAGGTCCCACCTATCAATCTTAGCTTTTGCTGCATTTGATTTTAAGGACTTGGTCATTAATTCATTGCCTACTCCGGTGTCCAGGAAGATGTTCCCTACATTTTCTTCTAAGAGTCTTATTTTTTTGAGGTTTCACATTTAAGTCCTTGATCCATTTTGAGCTAATTTTTGAATATGGTGACAGGTAGGGGTGCAGTTTAATTCTACTGCATGTAGTTAGCCAGTTTTTTCAGCATCACTTGCTAAATATGGTTTCTTTTCTCCAAATGTTTGTTTTCATCAGCTTTATTGAAGATGAATTAGTTAAAGGTCCATAATATTTTTTCCAGATTCTCTGTCCTATTGCATTGTTTAAAGTCTGGAAGTGTGATGCCTCTGGCTTTGTTCCTTTTGCTGAGGATTGCTTTAGCTACTTAGACCCCTTTTGGCTTTCATATGAGTTTTTGTATTGTCTTTTCTGGGTCTGTGAAAAATGGAGCTGGCAATTTAATAGAAATTGCATTGAAACTGCAGATTGCCTTGTGTAGACTGGACATCTTGACAGTACTGATTCTTCCAGTCCATGAGCATGAATATTTTTCCATTTGTTTGTGTCATTCTTTATTTCATTGAGCAGTGAATTGTAGTTCTCATCATAAAGGTCTTTCACCTCTTTGATTAGGTGGGTGCTGGAGTTTTGTGTGTGTGTGTGTGTGTGTGTGTGTGTGTGTGTGTGTGTGGCTATTGTGAATTGGATTGTGTTTTTTATTTGATTCTCAGCCAGCTTGTTGCTGGTGTATAAAAATGCAACTGTTTTTTGTGTATTGATTTTGTATCCCAAGACTTTACCAAAGTTGTTTATCAGAGCAAGAAGGTTTTTGACAGACCCTCTAAGATTTTTTTAGGTACAGAATCTTTTTAATTTTTTTATTAAAATTTTTTTTATTTTAAATATGTGGAGTATAATTTAGGGTTAGGTATACAAGTGTTCATTATGCAGGTACCCTTGTTGATGAGGTGTGCCCCCTCCCCGGCAGATTCCCACTTCTGCCAATCCCGTCCCTCACCACTGGCAGTTTTCCTACTACCAATTCTTTTCTTATAGTATTATGATAATTGTTCAAGGTCTGCTTGTGAGTGAGAACATGTGATATTCAGTTCTTTGTTTCTGTGATAGATCACCCAGTATTGTAGACTCTAAGACCATCCAAGTTGCTGTGAAGTTCATAATTTTGCCCTTCTTTATGGCTGTGTAATATTATATTGTGCATATGTACCTCGTCATCAAATAAATGCAAATTAAAACCACACTGAGATACCACCTAACTCCATTTAGGATGATCATCATTAATAACTTAAAAAACAACACATGTGGAGAGGATGCGGAAGAAAGGGGGTGTAATCTAATACAAC
>CAUYQG010124363.1:0-20935 GCA_963574415.1 Tarsius wallacei | reverse complement strand
CCACCTCAGCCTTCCGAGTAGCCGGAACTACAGGCGTGCGCTACCACGCCCAGCTAATTTTTTTGATTTATTGTAGAGATGAGGTTTCGCCTGCCCAGGCGGGTCTTGAACCCGCGGGCTCAGGCAATCCACTCACCTCAGCCTCCCAAGGTGCGGGATTACAGGCTGAGCCACCGAGCCTGGCTCTGTCCTCTTAATAAATCTTGCTTTCTCAAAAAAAAAGAATTAAAATTTGGTTAGGGAGTTAAAGATAACAAAATAATAATTTCAGGTACTAGCAAAATGTACAAATAACCTTAACCAGGCAAAAGTTATCAACATAACTTGAGTGGTGAATGGCTCTGAGAATTCAGGTTAAATACCAGTTAGCTAGGATATAAGATAAAGAAATGCTAAAGGTTAAGGGAGAGGAGAAATAAGTGGGAGAGGATAGGGGAGTGGAGGAGGAAGAAAGGGAAGGAGAGGGCAGAAAAACAAAACTTTGTGTTGGCCAAAACTAAGCTGGTAACTAATGTAAAAATGACAATGAAGCTCCATTGGACCCTCTAGGAAAACTGAAAACTACGGAGACACACACCCAGAATCTGAGAATTGAATGTCTTTTCCTTTAGCAGAACATTTGAACAAGGCTCAGATGACTAGCCATAACCAGTTTTTCAGTCATTAAATCTAAAATTACTAACTCATGAATTATACAGATTTTCAAATCAATTAAAAAAAAAACCCTACTATGTGACAGTTTAAGGGTACCTTTAGTATCGTCCAAGTCATGCTCAGGAGGCCCAGGCTTTGCTCAGTGATTGTGGGGGAGGCCATTAAAAAAGATGAAAAGCAAACCAGCTGACCTTGAGTCCTGGCTAGTTCTGAAACTAAGAGCTGTGTTATTCTTCTCACAGATGTAAACGGGGCTCCTGAGATGGAGGGGGCAACCTCATACTCCAGTATTTTCCTTCCTGATTTTACCCAAGTTCAGTTATTCCATCATATCTCAGACAAATTATCTGGGGCTTGGAGTGCTGGCTAGAAGTCAGGAGGTGTCCTCTGTGTCCCCAGTCCTTTACATCAATGATTTCTACACTGCCAAAGCTGAGAAACAGACTGACCTGTTTTTTCATTAAGAACCACATTTCAGGAAGGCCTCTCTGGCTAGCCTGCCTGGCCTCATGTCAGAAACATGTAACAGTTCCCTCATCTTCACTTCCAGCTGAGATGGCCTTCCAGGGTGATCCTCTTTCCCTGTCTTTTGGTTCTGGTTGGCATCTTGGCCTCAGGGATTTCAACTGATTTCAATTACCAATCTGGAGCCCCTTTTTTGCTTCCATAACCTACCCCTACTTTCTGCTCCCCTCTGCTTCCTGCTCCACCTCTCACCCAATTCTCATGGCTTGCCAAGGTCCCTCTTCTTTGTATCCCTCCAAACTAAGGCCTGACTTGGCATGTTGGACTAGGTTCAAAGTAAGAGTACAAGGCAAGTTGCCTAACCTCTCTGTGTCTTAGTTTCCTCATCTGTAAAACAGGGATGATCATACATGCATGCATACATACATACATGCATGCATGCATACAGAGGGCAGGTATGAGTAATAAATGAGTTATAGAGTATTTAAAACCTGGCCTGGGCCATAAGCAATACCACCATTATTATTTCTTTCCATATTTTCCAGGTAAAGTGGTAGCTACACCTGCACTCTGCCTCCCTTGTGCTGCCCATGGACAAAAACCAGTGTGAGTGCAGGCACATCTAGAACACATGCTTTCTCCTGGGTATGAAGTAAAACAATGACTAAGGATAGCAGCACTGTGAACCCACCTCCAAGCTTGCTTTCTGCTCTCTAGATCTATTGGAACCACTCAAGCTCCTCTCAGGATGGAACTATTTTTGGTTTAAAAATCTAATCACTCATAATATCCACATCCTAACTCAATGCAAAATGCTGCTAGTATTTAATAATGTGGGTCCTAAAATATTATGGTATGTCACATGCTTACCTGTATTTCTAGTCATCTATTTCCTTCTAGTTCAACACTTCAAAATTAGTGTTTTCTGGAATTATGGTGTAACAAACTCTTATTATACCTTCATAGAACCTATCTAAGTGTTTTGATAACAAGAAGGGCAGAGTAGCAGGCAAACAGACCAAAAGAGGATGCAATAAGTAAAGGCTTAAGTACTGTAGTTTCAAGTCTGAAAATACCAACTGTGTGAACTTAGCAAGTCATTATATCTTTCTGAGTTATCTGTTCATATGTAAAATTGGGATAATAGCTCAACTATTTATCAGCAGGGGTTTAGCAAGGATCACATGAGATCATGGACACAGAAATGTAAACTATACATGACACAAATAGATACAACAGAACTTTATAAACTATACATGACACTGGTACAGAAAGAAAAATAGATTCTCCATGTGAAAAACTATAAAGGATGTTGTATAAGCATAATTATAGAGTCACTAACATCCCTCAGAAAATAAGGGCTCATACACTAGATGAAATCTTTGGGAAAGAATCACTGTAAGCTCTGCACTTCAAACTGAAACATTTGCTGTGGGAAAGATAGACTTAAAACTAAATTTTAAAAAATTAAGTAGCACAAGGAGATTTAATATAATTAATGGCTTATTTTGAATGGTAATGTTACATGTTTGTATTAGAAAGTAATTTAAACATGTAATTTTAAACTAGTACTCTAGTTCTTGATTGCATTTTTCACTACATTTTGAGACTCGAATTTCATAATGAATGTCAATGGGGACACATGATTCAACTCTTTACAGTCAGTCAGCTTTTCAGGAAAGTACCTATTCTGTAAAATCTTTCTGGACATCCATTCCCTTGTACAAAAGTATAACTCATAAGCAAAATGTATCTTATTAGCAACAAATACATAGTTTGCATTGTCAAGATACAATCAAGCCAAATGATAATTTTAAAGTTTTGAGAAATGAAAATACTGGCTAAAATTTAAAAAGCGGAAATAATTTAGTAAAGGATCTTCAGTTAAATGAGACATTCTAGATTATTGCTTATGTAAATGAGTAACGGTGTGATTTTCATAGCAACACGGCATGTTTATCCTGTTTTGTCATTATTATCCAAAAACAATTTACACCAGTAAAAGTCACTCAAAGTAAATCTACTTAAAAAACAGAGGCCAAAACTTTATTGGTAAATAGTGAAAGGGAGATTTGGTTGGGACTCAAAATTTGAGTCCCAATTCTCAATTGGGAAATTAATTTCTCAATTAATTTGAGAAACAAAATTAAAAAGCATACAAATACATTTCTTGTATCTTATACTGAACAGGATGTATGTTACAATTATACCTGTCTATTAAGTTCTCATAACAGGCCATTGCCTTGCTAACCAGTGGTTTGGCCATGTGCTCTTTGAGCTATGGTCAGGCCAAGTTTTCTTAAGTTTTGACCCACTCCCCTACCTTGGAGAGGTGAATTTCCTCTTTCTCTCTCTCTCCAATTTACTTTCTAAATAAACCATATTTTTTAATCTAAAAAAAAAAGTTCTCATAACAAAGAATGAATGAAACACTTATTTTTCTTTTTGGCATAATTTCTAGCAAAATAATATAACTAAATATGACATCTTTCCCATTGTCTTTGGTTTTACAGAATAATTACAAAGAGAACCTCTTTACAAAATATTCAAGGGCTCTATCAGCTTTGCCAGGGAACTCTCTTAATCCTTTGACATTCAAATTTTCTCTTTGGAAGCACCTATTTTATCACTCTCATTGATTTTCTCTTCTTCAATTGTAAACTTCTCCAATTCTGTCAGATCTGTATTTGTCAACAGATCTGCAAGCAGTTCTCCTATAATAATTTCAAAGACAACATTAAATGCTGAAACTTTTGTAAAATTTGCAATTTCTCTTGCTATCTGCACTAATAGACTGGAAAGGGATAAACCCCAAAATCAACTTGAACAACAAAGACTATATGAATACAGGTAAATTTTCTGAAAAGTTAGACTATTATTAAATATTTTGTGTTGTGATGACCTTCTTACGAACAAGTTTTGTTTTTTTTTTTCCTTTTTTTTTTGAGTTGGAGTCTCACTCCGTCGCCCAGACTGGAGGGCAGTGGCACGCTCCCGGCCACCGCAGCCTCAACCTGTTGGGCTCCGGCGATCCTTCTGCCTCAGCCTTCCAAGTAGCTGGAACTACAGGCAAGCGCTACCACGCCCGGCTAATTTTTTATTTATTGTAGAGATGAGGTCTCGCCAAGTTGCCCAGGCGGGTCTCGAACCCGAGGGCTCAGGCAATCCACTCACCTCAGCCTACCAAAGACGTGGGATTACAGGCTGAGCCACCGAACCCAGCTGAACAAGTCTTTTAAGTAATATAAAAACTGACAAAAGGACCTTCCTCTTATTATGTACTACTAAGTAGTAAATTATTTAGGTAACTTATTTACCTGTAAAAGAACACAGATGAAATCTTAGTTCTAAGAGAATTAATGGAGAAGTCAAAAAACATCTTGGTCTAATGGCTTGAATAATAAAAATCTTAGATTGCTTTGGCTTTGCAATCTTTTTTTCTAATGCCTCAAATCCTATCTGCCTTTGAGGGACTGAACAATAATAAATAAAATACTAATGGAAAATTTTCAATACTTTAGATGAAATTATATCCATATGAGTAGACTAAGTTATACTCTGCACCTTACCCTTTTGAAAATGAAGCATCAACTTTTTACTGATGTTAAATTCTCTTCAGTTACAATGATAATCAGCAATTACGAATTCTCAGAATCTTGTCTATCTTAACAATTATGGCTCTCTCCATTTCCAAAATCTCAGCTAAATTTCTGCCTCATCTACCAATGGTATGACAATCTCAGGCTCATGGGGCTCTGGGCTCTCCCTAACTACTTCCTATGGAATTTTCTATTTTTCCTGATAATATCACCATGCTTGGGTTTTGCGTCCTCTGCTACAAGCCAGCCCATACAACAGTAAAGGTAATGGTTTCACAGCCACCCTACCCTGGCAGCACCATCTTGCCTACCAGCTAAAAGTAAGGGGATGAGGAATGGAAGCAGCCCTAGGTAAGAACGTCACAGACTCCCACTGTTCTTATCCAAAGTTCAGTAGTTTTTAATGAATAAACACTTTCTCAATGTGTTGTTTGCCTTTGGTCAATTTTCAGAGACCTAAGTTTTTAGGGGGTTTTATGGACAATTTTGTCTAATTTTATATTTGTTTTGGGGGGAGAGGATTTGCAGCGTCTTTATTCCACTGACTCTGGAAGCTCCACCCCCTCCTGATTGTAGTTTTTATCTAGAGAATGAAAAGATAGTGGAAGAGAAGGAAAAGCATGACTTTTGACAAAGATACAGTATTAAGGGCCAAATTTAGGTTGCATGATTTGCCAATTATATGACCATGGGCAAGTTACTTAACCTTTTTGAGCCTCAATTTCACCATCTTATAAAACCTTATAATATCCTTATTAAATTGTTACAAACATTACTTAATGTCATGAACACTAGCAGACACTTAACAAATGCTTCTTAAACCACAAACAGTGTGAAGGTTGTGACAGTCATAAAGGTCTATGAAAATATTTAATTCCTTAAATAAGCAAAAGGAGGAAAATAAATTTTAATATTAATATTTAGTATGCTGAAAAACTCCTGATGAAGAACAAGGGGGAAATAACCTCTGAGTACTATAAATAGTGACAAAAATTCATAGTTAAAGGATAGAAGTCCTTCCACTTCTTAGCACAGATCTCGAAAAAGATAAACGAACACAGTGAATTGTGCTTCTTGAAACATGGTAATAACTTTGTTTTCTTTCCTCCTAAGCAATACAGTGTACAAATAACAACACATCTTTTTTTAATTAAAATTACCTGAAATAAATAAATAAATAAAAATAAAAGAAATTACCTAAAAGTCTTTACATAAAACTTCTGAAGTTTAGTCTCAACAACATATCTATTTGAAATGCATACACATCCCACTACCGCTACATTTTGAAGATAACTGAAAGGATTAGAAGAAGCTATGTAAGAAAAATAAAAACAATAATTCCACTCTTCATTAATAATTCCACTCTTCATGACTACTGTTTTATATTTGGATAGAACAAAAACTAGATGACTTCTTTTTTTTTTTAGTTGAAGTCTCATCCTGTCGCCCAGGCTGGAGTGCAGTGGCATGATCATGACCACCACAGCCTTGACCTTTTGGGTCAAGGTGATCCTTCCAGTAGCTGAGATAACGGTGTGCACTACCACATCTGTCTAATTTTTAATTTTCTTTTTCTTTTTTTTTTTTGTAGAGATGAGGTCTTACCATGTTGCCTTGGCTGGTCTCGAACTCCCGGGCTCAATCAATCCTCCCACTTCAGCCTCCCAAAGTATTGAGATTATAGGTGGTAGCCACTGCACCCAACCTAAGTGACATTTTTAAAAACTCCAACACCAAATAGCAAGTCAGGTAAGAAAAATCACCATACCACTCTTGTTACTTTTACAAAGTAAAAAAGAAAATGACTTACCTCTACAGCAAAGATTCCTTTGTCACGCCCATATAATTTCATCTCTTCTGGAAAATGCTGAAAAGCATTTACATAAGGAATATGGTTCTCCTCAACAAATCTGTATTTTTAAAAAGTGTCAATGAGAGCTATGTATTGACTTAGCAGAGTAAATGCTTTCAAAAAAAAATCTCTTATTTCAAAGATAAGGTAAGAATCAGTTGAGCATATTCTATCTCCCAAATATTTCTTAAAATTTTATTTTATTACAGGTATGTGGGATACTTAAATAGGCCAAATGTAGGTGAAGTTTGGGCTTCCAAATGGCCCTCACTCCCCCAGGTAATGAACCAAGTACCCTTTGTGTTGTTATGTACCCCCCTCTCCCTCCACCTCCCTTCCTCCCCTCCTCCCCTAGCAGTGCCTAATGACTGCGGCAATAAACATGTGTGTACAGATGTCTTTTTTGTAGAATGATTTATGCTCCTCCAGGTATGTTCCTAGGAGAGGGATTGCTGGATTGTATGGAAGGTCAATTTTTAGTTCTTTTAGGAAATGCCACTGCTTTCCAGAGGTTGAACTAGCTTGCAATCCCACCAACAGTCTAGAATCTTTTCTCCACACCCACGCCAGTATCTGTTGTTTTTGACGTATTAATGATAGTCATCCTTACAGGTATCTCCCACATATTTTTAAGGATGATAAATCTAATCATATCTATTATTCTCTGTGCCCATGCATGGGACTATTTAGCCAATTACTGAATGATTCTCTTAGATTCCAGACTAAATAGATTACTTATCTGTCAGTTCACCACCAGGCTTTCTAACATGGCATTCCTTCTATCCCTACCTCTCCTTATGTGATAGGTTCCTACTCATCTTATAAATCACTTCTTCAAGGAGGGCTCCCTTGATCTCTGTTTATTTCATCTTCAGTCTCATATGATGACATACCTCCCTTGTCTACCCTTCTATTCCCAGTACCTATCACAGTGCATGGTAGATGCTTGTTGCTGGAAGAACCATTAGGAGGAGGAAGAACGACTAACTTTGCCTATTTACTCACCATTCCATCCCAATGTCCGGTACACAGTAGGAGATCAAATATTTTGAGTTAATTATTGAGTTTGACGAAAATAACAAATATAAGTGTATATATAGATAATATGTTTATTTACAATTCATGCATTCAACATAAATTTATTGAGTACTATATACCCAGCACTATTCTAGGCTGTAGGGATACAGCAGTGAACAAAACAGAAAAACATTCTTGTTCCCATGGAGTTTACATACTAGTGAGAAGATGACAAGCAAAACAAATCAATGAAATCTATAGCATGTTAGGTAGAGGGAAATGTTAAGGAGAAAAATAAAGGAAGAAAGGAGACCAGAGAATAAAGAATGGGGGTCTTGCAACTGTGTTATGTCTATCTATCCATCCATCTTCTATCTATCTAATTTTAAAAATAAGAAGGAAAGTAAAATAAAGACAAGAATAGGAACACAAAATGCATTACCTTAAAGTCTTTGCCATTGCTAGAGCCTAACTTTCATTTGGCTTTCAGCTTTCCATCAGTTAAAGGACAAATCTGATTTAATTTCAAATAAAAAATGTGACTGTGATTTCTCTTTTAGTCTACTGAAAGTTTAGAATTAACTATTTTATGTGAAAATGGTGTTAAAGACTCCCCAGCTGAGTTTTCACTAGTATCTTTAGTTTATATAAAAGTATTTTTGCACAGTAATCAGTGGTCATATTATTTTGGAACTATATTTTTGTTTTATAATTTTTATATATTTTGTTTTATACATTTTATATAAAGGATATAATGTATGCCTATCACTTTGAAAACTATCTAGTATTCCCTTATGTTAACGTCTTCATAATTTATTTAGTCTTCAGTCTCATATGATGACATATGCCAGCACTGTATGGCGTGTCAGGAGTTCAGAGATGAAGAGTCCTCAGCACCCTCACCCGAACAGGGAAGACAGACAGCCTGCACATGAGCCAGTAGAGACACTGCCACAAGTGCCACCACAGAGGCATGCTCAATGCTGCCAGAGCACAGGAAGGTATGAGAGACCAACCTAGGGGAAGCAGAGATATCTTCATGGAGTAGCTCTTGAATATCCAGAGTTTTAACAATTTTTCACCATTTATAGATAGTTCTGCACTTAGCCTCTCTCCAAAGATTTGTTTTATTTTTATATTTGAATTTTCTTTTAGAAAAATTTTTTTCAAAAAGATAGCTACTGAATCAAAGTTCTGAACAACCTATTTCCCTTCTTGGGTATTATCTGCTAGTTCTCTGGATCAGTCCAGGAAGTTGATAGAGGAACTGACATAGACACGTGCCTCTCCTGACCAACATACCACTACTGTAGCCATGTCCCCTGGAAACACTATTTTTACTTATAATTCTATATTTTTCCAAAGTTTGAATCTATAGTAGATTGGACATTTAACAAACTGGTTCTTTATTGCAGATCTTGAAAAACACTGTTTAGAGTTAAGTAGTGTGTACCTGCAAAACAGATCCCAAGCCCATTAACCTCTTTCCATTTCTATGACCAGCGCCCTACTCCAAGCCACCATCTGTTGCCTGAAGACCATCTGATGTCCTGCTTTCACTCTTCTCTTTGCAGAATCCATTTTTCATATAGCTGCCTCAATGATCTTTTTAAATCAGATCGTGTCTCTCCTGCTGCAACCTTCCAGTGATTTACTATCACACTTAAAAGCCAAAGTTTTGGTGGGTGTGAGGTTTCCTTTTGGGTGACTATGTCCTGAAAGTAGAGGCTAGACAACTTATACTGAAAACTGTTGAACTGTACATTTTAAAAAGGTAAGTGTTATTATATATGAATTATACTTCAACTTTAAAAAATCCAAATTCCTAGCTTGTTTCACAAAGACAGATATCTGTCCCTGCTTATCTCTCTGCCCTCACCCTCCTGCTCCTTAGAATTCCCCAGTCGCACTTGCCCCTCTGCTTGTTCACTGCACTTGCTCCTGCTTTAGGGCTTGGTGCTAGCAATTTCCCCATACCCGGAATGCTGGCACAGTAAGTAGTCCCCCCTTATCCTGTTTAATGTTCAGCGGTTTCAGTTACCCATGGTCTGCAAATATCAAATGGAAGGTTTCAGAAATAAACAATTCCTGATTTAAATTGCGTGCTGTTCTGAGTGGCAGAATAAAATCTCATGCCGTCCAGCTCTGACTCGCCTAGGATGTGAATCCTCCCTTTGTCCAGCGTATCCGAGCAGCAGGTGCTACCCATGCGCTGATCACTTGCAGTTGGCTCAGTTCTCAGTTCTACTGTCATGACATTGCTGTGATCGGATAAAGGCCCAAAGCATAAGAGTAGTGGAGCTGGCATACTGCTACAACTGTTCTATTTTATTATGTTATTGTTGCTAATCCCTTACTGTCTCTCATTTATAAATTAAACTTTATCACTGGAATTTATGCATAGTAAAAAACACAGTCCATAGGTTTGGTGGTATCCGTGGTTTCAGGCATGCACTGTAAGGGTCTTGGAACATACTCCTCATGGATAAGTGGGGACTACTATACTTCTAATATTCACATGTTGGCTCTATTTTCTTTAAAAGTGCAGCTTAAATTCCACCCTTGCAGCAAGGCCTTCCCTAATAAGCAACCTAAAGTAGCCACCTAGTCATTCTCTATCACACCATCCTATTTCAATCTTCTGAAGAGCCCTTCCCTGTCTGATCATTTTCTTATTTATGTATTTGCTCATTTGTTTCCTCCTCTAGGGACTTGACCTATATGGTTCACAATTGCATCTCAAGGGTCTAGACTCTGGAACAGCACCTATTAACTATTACACTTAAAAATTTAGGGAATGAATAAATGCTAGCTGTTTTAATTATTGTTGCTATTGCTAGGTAGGCAGGGTCCTTTTATAAGCTATTTATATAATCCTTATTATGTATTATTTTACTCAATCCTTACAGGGTCATAAATTTATCCTAAGGACTATGGATGCTGCTAAAGGACTTAAACAGGAAAGTAACATGCACAATTAGTGTAAGATATGTGGGTGCTCTGGTTAATAATGTACTGCCTTCAAATAATGTTCTTTAATTTTTTTTTTTTTCAGTTTGGCAATAGTTTTCAAACCTTAGCTTCCACAAGAATCCTCTGGAGGGCTTATTTTAAAGCAGAAGTTACCAGGCTTTACCCCAGAATTTCTGACTCAGAAGGTCTAGGACAGGTTTAAGAATCTGCTTAGTTCCAGATGAGCCAGAGGCTGTTGGTTAGGCCATACCTTGAGAACCTGTGACTTAGAATTCTTTCTGGGAGAAAAGTAGAGAAAGATCAGTAGTAACAACCTCTTCTCCTATTGCCCCAAACAACTAAGATCTGTTCCCAAACCTACATACCCCACAGAGCAAAATAATAGCCTCTTGGCTAATTAGATCCAATCTCCTTGAAGGCATTTTAGAATTCCCCTTGTGGGGGAGGAGAGGGAAAGAGAGAGGGAGGAGAGTGGAAGGAAAAGAAGTGGGGCTGGGATCTTACCCTCTTTCTTCCAACCACATATGATATTCTCCCTGAGAAGAATTTCAGGTAAATATTTTCTCCTTTTGTTCGATTTCTAAGAGAGTTCTGCTAGCTCCTTATAAATTGCCCTGGGTAGAATGACTAGCCCCTTTACCCAGCTCTAATGTCATGATTAGATGTATGTTTTGGTAAGATCCTTCTGGTTATCAGGAGGAAGTGGACAGAAATGACACAAGATTGTAGACACAGCTAAGATGGGAGATACTTAAGCAATCCAGGTGAGGGTAGAGAGGATAGAGACAAAGGGGATAGAGCAAAAAATGAATGTGTGTGTTATTGTGGACAAATAATTGATAGGATGTCATGACTAACATTATATGTAGAGAAGAAAGAGTCAAGGATGATTCCTAGGTTTCTGGATAGGATGTAACAGGATGCAACAGGATGCATGACACTTACTAAGAAAGAGAACACTGGAGAAGGAGCTGAATTAAGGAGACAGATGATGAACCTGTTTTTAGTCATGCTGATTCTAAGATATCATAAAGACATTCAAGTAGCCCTGACCAGCAGGCAGTTGCATATGTTAAATACATGGGTCTTGTCCTCAGTAGACAAGTCTGGGCTAGAGTCATAAATTTGGGAGTCATCAGCATATAGATGGTAATTAAAGCCTTGGAAAAGGATGAGATCATCCAATGAGAGAATACAAAGCAAGATCAGGTTTTCACATTAGAAGTAAAATTCACTGAATCATGAGCTATCTGCTTGCAGAGTTAATCACACCTGAGAAAAGCCTTGTTATTTGGTTGATGTGGCCAAATTCAAAGCCACTACTATCATTTACTGGAGACATTTTATTTAATCAAAGGAACTAGTGCCAATAATGATGATGATGATGGCGGTGGTGATGAAAACAAAAACAATGACTAGCACTGAGTTCTTATTATGTGCCAGACACTGTTCTGAGTACTTTTCATGCAGTGTTGATTATTAAAAGTAGTTAAAACCCTATGAGTACTTATTATTAGCCTCATTTTCCCATTGAGGAAACAGAAGCAGAGAGAAATTAAAAAACTTACTCAAAGTCATATAAAAATAAGCAAAGGAGCCAGATTCAAACCCAGGAATCCTGGGTTCCAAATCTGCATCCCTAAAAGCACTTTACACATTGATTAAACCCAAATGGTATTACTCAGAATATATATAAAGCAAGGGAAAAAATTTAACACATTAATGATTTTAGCACATCTTCTATTAAATGAGAAATTCTTACACACGATGCTGTAATTTATTAGCTAATTAAAAAGTCCTACAGATTATAATGAAAAATATGAATGCTTATTATCGGCATAACATGTTCTTCCAATAGCTGTTTTCAACTTTTCCTTATAAACATAGACAATCTATATTTTAACTCTCAACAACACCAATGCATGCTTTTATATAACTACTTATAACCATTTTGCTAATGTAAAGATAATCTGTTCATCCTTTCTTAGAAATGAAAAATATTTAATAATACTACTAAGGTACTTAAATGTTGCTTTTCTCTTCAAAACATTTTATTACATAATTAATTTTCCAATAGCTCATGAATGTCAACACTATAATTTCCACTATAAAATAAGAAAATGAATTGCTAGCCCAGGGAAGATTAAATTTTAGAATTAGAATTCAGGCTACCCAATCTTTTTAGTCCCTTTCTCAAGTTAAGTCTTCTTGTAAAACTCAAAACATTCAAAGTCTAATCAACAAAAACAATATCTTTTTTTTTTTGAAGCCAGAGGCACAATGCTTTTTTATTTCAAAATATATTATAAAGGTACACTAGTCAAAACAGTATGGTGCCAGCATAAAAACAGACATATAGACCAATGACACAGAACAGAGAGCCCAGAAATAAATCAGTCAACTGATCTTCAAAAAGGGTTTCAAGAACACATAATGGGGAAAAGATAGTCCCTTCCATAAATGGTGTTAGAAAAAAAACAATATCTTAAGAGAGGTTTGGCTTACCTCAAAAGATCTGAAAGTGTTATTGTTTCTCTCTGCCAAAGTAACGACAGATAGCAGAAAGCAAGTGTCCTTGGCACAGTCATCTTCATGATTCCCTTCTCCTTTCGTTTTGAGTACTCAACTCCATCAAGAGATCCAGAACAGACAGACGCCGTTTCTTAGGGGATAAATCAAGATTTTTTAAAAATGCAAGTAACTATTTTGAATAAAATTAAAACTACAAAAAATATCTTAAAATCAGATCACAATTGATATAAACTTCACAAACAGCAATTTGGCAATAAAGGACAATGAAGGATTAGATGGAAATTAGCCAAAAAGGTAACTGTGGTTTATCTGTGTAGAGAGATAGGGAGGGATTTGAACTGTTTGCATTTTTAAATGGTGAATATAAACAAATTTTTAAAATAAATAAGAGGATAACAATTACAATGCAAAACCAAAAAAGTGTAACTCCTTTGACTCTGGCCTCAAATCCCATGACCTCTTCTTGGAGAGGACTTTCCAGAACTCCAGCTAAAGTAGCACCTTCTCCCACTCTTCATCCTCCAGACATCCTCTGCCATATGGCACTGTGAATCCTCATTCATTCATAAACTCAACACACTTATTTATCTCATTCTTTGTGCTACTCTTCTATGCCTCAGGAAATTACAGTGAACAATGTCTCATCACTCTTAGAATGTATATTCCAGTAATGGAAGGCAGGCTAAAAAACAAACAAACAAAAAAATACAATTGACAGAGCTGTCTTAGTCCTAGTTACTTAGGAGGCTGAAGTGGGAGGATCACTAAAGCCCAGGAGTTCAAGGCTGCAGTGACCTTAGATTGCACCACTGCACTTCAGTCTGGGTGACAGAGTAAGATCCTGTCTCTAAAAAAAGAAAAAAAATCCCTTTTTCCAGATTCTGTAAATCTTTTCTTCATAGCACTTACCAGTAACTGAAATTTTATTTGTGTATTTATTGCCTATCTCCCCCCACTACAACATAAACACCTTGAAGGAAGACAGTCTTGCTCACCACTGTGTCTCAGTGCCCAGGGCAGTCCCTAGCACAGAGCAGAAACTAAATGTGACAAACTGGTCCAACAGTTCTACTTCTAAGATTTCATCTCATTGAAATGATTTTTAAAAGAGCAAAAAGTTGGCACAGTGGCTCATGCCTGTAATCCCAGCACTTTGGGAGGCCAAGGCAGGAGGACTGCTTAAGCCCAGGAGTTCGAGACCAGCCTGGGCTACAGAGTGAGACCTTGTCTCTAAAAAACAAAATTTAAAAATTAGCCAGCTGTGGTGACATGTGCCTACAGTTTCAGCTACTCAAGAAGCTGAGGCTAGAGGATCATTTGAGCCTAGAAGTTTAGGGCTGCAGTGAGCTGTAAGCATGCCACCATACTCCTGCTTGAGCAACAGGGTGAAACCCTGACTCAAGGAAAAAAAAAAAAAAAAAAAAAGGCAAAGGTTTAAGGTCAAGGAATGCTGTGGCAGCACTGTTTATAATATGAAAAAAATTTTGAACAACTCAGATGCCAGGAATATAAGTTTAATTAAATAAGTCCATGCAGTGGTAGTCTACATGATAATTTTCATAATTTAGATAGATGGTTCCCAAAGTATAGCCCAACAGTATTAGTAGCACCTGAAAATTTAACAGAAATGCAAATTATTGTGTTCTAACAAGCCCTCCAGGTGATGGATGCTAAAGTTTAAGGACCACTATTTTAGAAGAATATATAAGGACACAGATTTCCATAAAAATTGTATGTGTATACACACACACACACACACACACACACTTTTTTGTACAGTCCTTATGACTTCCAGTTAGGATGGCAGCCTGAAAACACACACTGGCCTCTCCTCTATCCCACTACAACTATTACAAAGGAATTTTTAAAACATATAAACCCAAGAACAAATATGTAAAAGAAGACAACAGCAATAAAATCTTAGAAGTTAAAAAGCATATGGATAGGTGATTACTGCTTTAGCAGTCCTGAGAAAGTCAGATCCAAAGCTAGTAGTGAGGAAAGCTAAAAAGCAATCTAATTTTCACTGGAAATCCCTAAAGAAGACTCAGTACCAGGTGCCCCTGGAAACTGGATGAAGGCAGTGCTAACACCAGGATTGCTTGAAAGTATGAGTAAGAAGCAGTTAGATATCCAGATTCTTATCCCAACACCATGTAGCCAAATGACTGCCCCTCCCCAGTCTTAGCCAAAAATTGGAAGTTTCTTCTTCAGAGAGAAGGGTCTCTAGAATAGGGCATGCATACTAGTCACATGCACGGCTGAGAAGTGAAAACAGGAGTAAGTGAAAGTTTACATACTGAGTATTGAGACAACTCCCTCATTCCCCCTGGGCCTTCTTCTTCCCACCCAGTTCCCAGAACATTGACAGCCAGGATTACACACCCACCAAACAGAAGACTCAAGATTTCTCTGCAGAATCTGATCAGCTTAGGGGTAAAAGATTAAAAGATGATAATGCTGGACGTGCACTAAGAAAATAACCCAGCTAGATTACCCTTGCATACAGAGCAGAGCTGAAAAGACTCACCATGGGTACAAAGCATTCAACCAACTTTTTAGTCTCCATTTAAAAATAAGAATAGGCTATCTTATACTTACTAAACATTTGAAGAAAGCTTCTAATATAAAAAGCAGAGACCAAAACAATAAAATCAGAGGGGAAATATCAATAACATCTTCTGTAAAATAAAAGAAAGTGCTCCACAAAAATGAGGAAGTAATTCAGGAAAGAAGATGAAGTGGGATCCAGGAAATACAAAAGACAAGCAAAGTAACATAATTTCAGGATGGTGGCAAAGAAAGATCTTAACCAACTAGGCTATAGGTCTAGAGACAACATTCTAGATAGGATCAAGTCAGAAGCTCCAGAGAGGCTTTTTCCAGAAGATGAAATTGATAGAATACCTAAAGTATTGAGAGATTATAAGAACTAAGAAGAAGTGTGGAGAAACATAAGTAATAACTTACAGATTAGTGATAAATAGAGAGAAAACTAAATAAATAGCAAAATTATCAATTCTGGGAAAACCAAAGGATATACAGAAAAAGTAATCATAAGAAGCTACATGATTCAGTTCTGAATAGAATTTATAATAATTAAAGCAGTAAACATTGATCTACTAAGACATAATATAATTATATTGGTAAGATAGAAAATGAGAAATGTACAATCATATACTTGTGACTGTGCAGAGGAAGGACAGTGAGGAATGGGTAAAAGAGCTAAGATGGAATTCAAGAGCTAATATCTCTAACCAGAAATCAAGATGTAATACTAGAAGCATATGACAGAGATATATGGAAGCTACAAAACAGTTAAAAATGAACACCTCTTGGGAATAGGACATGTGGGGGCTAGCAGTCTACAACCTTTAAAAAAAAATTTATTTTTGCAATTTTTCATAACAATACTTACAGAACTATTTGAATTGTGTGTATGTAGAATCTTGATTTAACAATTTAAAGAATGAAGAAATAGTTCACAGTTTTGCAAAACAAAACAAAAAATTCTTTCCCTTTATATATACACATGAAGAAAAAACTTTCTGGATTTCTAAGAGCAATAATTTCTGGGTGGTACAATAACTGAGATGATTTATTTTCTGGGACTTTCTGCATTTTATAGTTTTGCCTTAAGAGTTGCATTAATAATTACTCTTATTAGTATAACTGAAAGAAAGCTCTATGAATCACCATTTACTAAAACAGACAAAAACCTTTAATATAGGTACATAATCATGATGCTTTACAAAAATTAACATCTTTTTAAAATAGGCTCGGATGGTTTTAGAGTCTTAGTCTTCTGGGACTTTGAGTCCTGGCTTGCCTAAAAACATGGAGAAGAAAACTCCAGAGATTTGTTGCTGCTCAATTATTCTATGATTCTAACATTTTACCTCTTTGGATACAAAAAGTAACTTCTAATAATCTCTGTCACTCTGCAGTCCAGCAATAAATGCAGATATGCTGATAAAGAAATTTTTAATTTTTAGAGGGCAAGGAACTTGCAAATAAATAGTCCATACAAGAAATATTCTGTTGAAAATTGTATATAACTACACTTAACCCAAATTTCAATAAACAATTCTAATACCAGAGGTTTGGAAGTTATTTCCCAAAGAACTATTAGCATACATCAAGATTTGTGTAATCTATAATAAAAGCCTGGTCTGTTTTTTAAGGCCTGTTTTCTACCATGATTTTTAAAAAAATGTAGTGAAGGAACAACTAAAATGAAAAAATGCTTTAGCAAGAAGGATATATAACCTTAAATATATTCCTTATCTATTTTAAGTTATGGAATTAAATCAGAAAGATACACATGGAGCATGGTAAATTTTATTCATCTTGCTTTAGTTTATACTTATAAATTAAGTACATCATCTTTGACTCTCGTCTGTCTTACCATATGACTATACTGTAACACTTTTCTGATGCAACTTTCTGAGCCCACACATAAATTTTTTTGTGCTAGCCTCCTTCTTTTTGGATTCGCTTGCTTTTTATGTCCCTTAAAAAAAAAAATCACACATGAATACTCACATAGAGACAATATGCCTTTTACAAAATTGCACTAAGATTGCATTTAATTCACCTTTCTCTTAGCCATATGATTCAGCAAGTCATTCTTCCTTGTTAGACCAAGTTTCCTTCCTTGGAATATCAGGAGATTCGATTAAATTATTCTAAAGAGGCAGTACCAGCTTTAAAGTCCTAAATGGTTTGGTTCTCATTTTTACCTGACTGTGATGCTTTGCCAATGGGGAAAGGTTTTCGAGTGTGGGCATCAGACTGAGAATCCGCTCCACTTTCAACAAAAGTACAGCTAACATCACTTAGTAGCTCAGGCTCACTTGCCCAGTCTGAATGACTTAGATTATTTTCTAATACCTGTTTGCAAAATAATATAAATAAAATTATTGCATAGTTTAAAACACAGTGAATTTCTGCGAACTTAAACAATTTCTTACCATCATAAACACCATAAAAGAAATCACTTCTAGAGAACTGCAACTGTCTTCCAAGTCTCTAAGTCTGAAAGATCTTTAGTTCTGAAGCATGCTCTCGATAGCTCGCAGTAATGCTTCTTGGAGAAGGGCTACATACAAGGTTGAGCAAAGAAACAGGCTGCTAGAACATGCATCAGGTCTCCTCCTCCTTCCATGAACATCTCTCTTACAACACTAGTATCATAACATCAACAGCGACTCCATGCATGTTGGCTGGCTTCATTGTACAAAACTACCTGGGGAATTTTTGCTTTGTATCTTTGTATCTCCTGTCTTTTTCCTCTCCCTCTCTCAAACTCATTACTTATTCCTTCATACTGTCTTTCCAACTCACTCTCCTTCATTTATTTCTTATTTCCTTGAACTCCCATAGTACATACTCCTATAACATATAATGGACAAGGGTATACCATCACATATCATTGTTTCCTATTTCACACATCTGCTGTTGAAACAATGGTCAGAGTGTCCCTAAAAAGCTCAGCTGGCTGGCTATTTAAAGTCCTCATTAGCTGACATTACCTTGGGGAATTGATCATAGCCAAAAAGTCATGATCTCAACCCTGCAGGCCAAGAAACCCAGTCTTATTACAAGGAGATAAGACTCATATTAAAGAAGCTCACAAGAGAGTGAAGCAAAAAACAAACAAAAAATCAGGGAATGAAATAAGATACTTATATCCTCTGCCAAGCACAACCCCTTTAAAGAGGCAGTACCAGCTTTACCGTTCTAAATGGTTTGGTTCTCATTTTTACCTGACTGTGAAGCTTTGCCAATGGGGAAAGGCTTTCGAGTGTGGACATCAGACTAAGACTCTGCTCCACTTTCAACAAAAGAAGTACAGCTAACATCACTTAGCAGCTCTGGCGCACTTGCCCAGTCTGAATGGCAAGGGCAAGTGAGCCCTTCAGGCAAGCCACAAGAGGCAAGGTGTATCACAGAGCTGGCTGATGAGCAGGAACACATTGAGAAAACTTCCCCAGGCAACCACTGCCAAAACTCTAACACATACTCTGTCTCTGCTGGATTCTTCCAGACTATCTGAACTCCCATCTAAAGACTGTTTCTCCATTTGTGCACTCAACCCCCCCCCCTCACCTATTCAAAGACTCACTTCTACTACTTCTCTCCATTGTAAATTTTTCTTCTTTCCTGTATCATTCCTGTCAGCACACAAATATGCTACCATATATCCCACTTTTAGAAAACTTTCCCCTGATCCCAGCTACCACACAAATTCTTTGTACTTCTTTGCAGCAACATGCTTTGAAAAAGTCCAGATTTATCACTTTGTTTCTTTCCTCTCAATATTTTTATCCCATCCCAATCAAGTTTTGATCCCACTGCTCCATTGATCAATTTCTAGCCTTCTTCCTTCTTGACCCCTTGATAAATGCAGCAGCATTTATCACAATCAATCACTGCCTTCTACTTGAAACACATTGTACCTCTGGTTTCCAGTAGGTCCCATACTGTCAGTTGTCCTGACTTTACAAGTTGTTCCTCAGAAATTTTTGGCTGGATCCTCTTTTATCCCAAACATCGTAACCCTAGAGTGGCCCAGAGCTCAGTTCTAGGTCTTCTCTCTGTCTTCATTCTTTGGTGATATCATCTGGTTTTATGGTTTTAAATACTAGCTATTATATTTCAATTTTAAAATGTACTTCCTGCCCCCCTCCCATATTTTAACATCCCTGAAATCAGCATTTATCTTACAATCAGTGGCATGTCACAGTTTAATTTATAGCATTCTTTTCTTTCTTGGGGGTACTTGAAATAATGGTACAGACAATGGCATTTTATATTTGATGACTATAGTATACACTGACAGTTCCCAAATTTATATCTCCAGCCCAGACCACTCTCCTTAACTGCAGACGTGTATATTTCACTGCATACTTGACATTTCCTCTTGGATGCTAACAGTCGTCTCAAACTTAACTTATTCAAAGTGGAGCCTCTCATCTTCCTGGTTCACCAGCCATTTCAGTAGATGGCAACTCCTTCCCTCCAGCTGCTTAAGCCAAAAACTTTAGTGTCATTCTGAACTTCTCTCACATTTCACATTGAATTCATCAGGAAATTCTCTTGGCTCTATCTTCAAAGTTTATCCAGAGTCCTACCACTTATCACTTGCAGAGCTACCACCTGGCCCCAGTCACCACCGTTTCTCATCTAGAGCAGTATTTCTCAAACTTTAGTGTACTATATATAGGAAGTACCTAGGAACTTGTTAAAATGAAGATTTGGATTCAGTTGGTCTGGATGAGACCTGAAATTCTGTATTTCTTTCCCCAGATAGCACCATGGTTTACTTTCTCATTTCCTTACGATACCTCATCATGAAGGCCTTCCCCGACTCTCTACTAAATAGTACCCTACTCTACTGCCTACTGCATTAGAAATTATATTACCAATTTATATATCAACTTAAAATTTTACTTGCTACTTATTTATTCACCAAAATTTAGTGTGAGGCTACTACCCACTACCCCACTCTCTGTTTACTTGTTTGCTTTTTCTGAAGGTGCCAGAATTTTATCTCACCCAAGATCACACAGCTAAAAAGTAGGGACCAGGATTCACATGCAGGTCTCTTACTGTTCTTGGAACAGTTGTAGCCAAAGCACTAAGAAAATATTTACTGAATATATTTAAGAGGATTAAGCTTCTAATATAAAAGTATTTAGGCTAGGTGCAGTGGCTCATGCCTGTAATACCTGCACTTTGGGAGGCCAAGGCAGGTGGACTGCTTGAGCCTAGGAGATCGAGATCAACCTGGGCAACATAGAGAAACCTTGTCTTTACAAAAATTAAAAATTAACTGGGC
>CAUYQG010124362.1:0-41692 GCA_963574415.1 Tarsius wallacei | reverse complement strand
ATCTCTACAATAAATCAAAAAAATTAGCCGGGCGTGGTAGTGCGTGCCTGTAGTTCCGGCTACTTGGAAGGCTGAGGCGGAAGGATCGCCGGAGCCCAGCAGGACGAGGCTGCGGTGGCCAGGAGTGGTCACTGCACTCCAGTCTGGGCGACGGAGTGAGACTCCAACTCAAAAAAAAAAAAAGGAAAATCAAAAAATTAGTTGGGCATGGTGGAAGCATTGCCTGAGCTGAGCCCAGGAGGTCGAGGCTGCTGTGAGCTGTGATCATCGTAATCATGCCACTGCACTACAGTCTGGGTGAGACCCTGACTCAAAAAAAAAAAAAACAGGCCCGGCTCGGTGGCTCAGCCTGTAATCCCGCGCTTTGGGAGGCCAAGGTGAGTGAATTGCCTGAGCCTGCAGGTTCGAGACCCGCCTGGGCAACTCGGAGAGACCTCATCTCTACAATAAATCAAAAAATTAGCCGGGCGTGGTAGCCGGTGCCTGTAGTTCCAGCTACTTGAAAGGCTGAGGCGAAAGGATTGCCTGAGCCCAGCAGGTCAAGGCTGCGGTGGCTGGGAGCAGCCACTGCACTCCAGTCTGGGTGACAGAGTGAGACTCCAACTCAAAATAAATAAATAAATAAAAGCATAGTACACTAAGCATATATCAAGTATACCCTAAGCAATCTTATTTATTTGTAGAATAAATATGCTCTGGTCCATGTAATAGTTCTTATATTTTAAATGTCTGAAGCACATATTTTCTTGATAAGGGAGGAAAAATTGAATTACTCATGAACACAGATGAAAATATCTTTCATCTATCTATATCCACCCCTCTTTAAAAAGTGTGCCTTCAACCTCTAATTTATGGCTCCCCCACTCATTTGTAGCAATTTCCTCTTATAAATGTATTTCCCTCTTTCCCTGAAGGCATCCTCCATCCACATTTAATCTCTTACAGGAAGCAAGAGAAGTGAGCTCTCCAGTTCACTCAACCTTGAGTGGAGGAAGAAGTCCTATACAGCACCTAAATTAGCCTTCTGGTACCCTCAGCAAAGTCCAGAGAAGCAAAGTCTACTTAGGTTTCCTGCCAGCTGTTCATCAGGATTTAGCATCAGCCTCAAATGAGCCCTATAAAGCAAGTGGCCTCCCCAAAGCCTGAATGGTATACTGGGGAATCAAGATTTTAGCCTTAAAATATATTCTAAAACTCTTCTTTTGTTCTAACTTTAAAACTATACTTTAGGCTGGGATCAGTGGCTCAGTCTGTAATCCCAGCACCTTGGGAGGCTGAAGCAAATGGATTGCCAGAGCCTGCAGGTTCGAGACCAGCCCGGGCAACTTGGTGAGACCTCATCTCTACAATAAATCAAAATATTAGCTGGGCGTGGTAGCACATGCCTGTAGTTCCAGCTACTTGGAGAGCTGAGGTGGAAGGCTCACAGGAGCCCAGCAGGTCGATGCTGGGGTGGCTGTGAGAGTGCCACTGCACTCCAACCTGGACAACGGAGTGAGACTTCAACTCAAAAACAAAAGCAAAAACAAACTGTACTTTAAACATGTTTTCCCCATTCTCCCATCCTCCCTCTAGGGACTCCTTTACACTGTGATGCTTATCTAACTCCATGCTTTCTTAGAAATCCCAAGCGCTATCTTAGCCAGACATAAAAACATGGCTGTGAAATTCTCCCTGATTAGGGAGACGTTAGAGACAGTTCATCTACAACTAGGCCCTCCAAGAATTCTGGATGCTAATCTTAGAACAAACTGGGCCACAGCCTTAATTACAAAGCCCTCCCACCTGAGAGGATTCATAGATGATTGATTCACCACCTGGCCACAGCCAAGATGACACCAAACTCCCAGATGGGCAGTTACTTGAGATTGAGATAGTCATCGGAACAAGTCACATCGATAGACACCCATTATCACCCCAGCTTGTTTCCCATACCAAGCCTCTCTTCTTAAACCCTTATCCTCAGCCCAAAACTCTGAAATGATTTTTTTTAAGTCTGAGCCTGGCCATTTCCTCATCCGCCAACTCTTAGAATAAAATCACCTTCCCTTCACTATATCTCGTGCTTATTTACTTTACTTTAAAAGCAATGAGCAGCTGAGCTTACTGTCGGTAATAATTATATCCTAAAAACATACTTTTAAATTGATAGCCAATTTTTTCTAAGTGAATAAATTATTGATTACCTGAATTAAATGGTTTTATAAAAGAATTATTGTAAATAATCAAATAATCAAACTCATAATAAAATTGAATAGTTATTTTAATTTCTCCTGGTAATAGTACTCAACATAAAAGGCTAACGAACCAAGCTGTGAGATTTTTGTTCTAAATATAGCCATGTTTAAAAGATGAAAAGTTAGTTTTTGTATTTAATAGCAAGTGAGATGTCTATTTTAAAACTACCACCCAAAAAGTAGTATTTTAAGAAAATGCTATGATTAACATGATGTGTTTTATAGAATGGGTACATATCTGAATCCCAATCTGAATGTAGAAGTAATATATATGTGTTAAAAACCAAAATATATATTTGTTAAAAACTGGAAAACCAAATGCTCTTTTTTATAAAATTAGCTTGAAATTAAAAGGAGCTTGCTAGTAAATCCAATAAACTTTCACACAAGGGATTTAAAAAAAAAAAAAATCTCCAACCATTCCACCTTGGCAAGAAAAAAAAAAGGAAAAAAGGAAAAGAGAAAAAACCATGCTCAATCTGAGCAGAGCCATCACATGACTATTCACTTCTGTACATGTGGAAGCCTGGTTACACAGTCAATATTAACTCCCTAAAGTACATCTTTTGAAGATTTGTCTCACAAAATCTCAATATCCAACATAAAACACTTAACACAAGCCATGCAATAACAAAGCTAAATCATTGTAAAGTTTTTTAAACTGCTTTTAAAACTTTTGATTCACCAAAGAATAAAGATGTCAAATACAGTAGCAATCTTATTCTCTAACAGTATGCATCGTATGCTTTTGTTAATTTGGCAAGTCTTTTGGAGTCGAACAAAAATAATGCAGTCTAAATGATATTTCTTCTGTCATTATAATACGATTCCTCAGGCAGAACAGTAAGGTGCAGAGGAAGAGTTAGATTTTTGGAAGTTTTGGTGCATTAATCACAGGATTTGTCTCCTGCAAGTATCTCCTCCCTGTACTCTTGTAATCATAGGTGCAGCCGTGAGTTTCTCCATAGCGATGAGATGCACAGAAGTTGTTTCCACATCTAAAGCAAAAAAAAGTTTACATGAATAGTCACATTTCTAGGAAAGGCTCATCTCCTTGGCAGATAGGAGCTTGACTTTAGATAGTTCAACAGGAGCCCTTTGGTTCTCTTTAACAATTTCACCACTGACATTTCCATACCACTCATAAATAAGCACAAACACCTTGCCCAAAAAACAAGTTAATTCTCTATGAATACGACAGTTGATAATAAAGAATCCACAGCATGGAATGAAACAGGAAGTAGGGCATATAACTTTATGAGTAAATATGCCCACAATTCCTTTTGTACCTAGTAAACCTGAAAGAACTCTGAATTGCTAAAAAATTCCATCTCATGAGAAAATTATGTAAAATCTAACTATGCCATGAAAGGATTTTTAAAAACAATTTCTAGCAACAAGATAAACTATTTTCATTTGAACAGAATTCACTCTAAAATGTGGCAGTCCTTTTCAATGCCTGGTTTCAACCTAAGAGCATACACCACCTTTGGAGGATATTAATCAACGCTAATAAAAGAAATAATTATAGGAAGAAAAAATTCATAATTTTTGAATAGATATCATTCATCTATTTTAATATAAAAGTGTACCATATAATTGTTAAAATTCATAGCAAATTAAATTTATTCATTTTTTGTTCAATTTAAATTAGAATCTTGGGGGAAGGGTTCTTCCAAGGCAATTAAAAAAAACAACAACAACAACAGGTTTATCATAAGACGAAGAAGGTACACTCATTTGGTTTAAATCTCCTAATTTAAAGGGCAGGGAGGCTCCGTTTTTACCTGTTAGAAACCCATGAGCTATCTATTTATTCTTTATTTCAGCCAATAAGAAGTTGCTACTTGATTATCATCTTGATGTTATGTGTGCCCAGTTTAAATTATGGTTTTATTTTGCATAATCCCCAAGCTGGGTCACCACAGAGAAGGCATCTCAGCTTCTCCAGATGGCCAACCTGCCTGCATTCGTAGCTAGTAGCCAGTCCTGTTTTCTTTCCACAAAGAAAACAATGATTTGTTGTTTTCTTCTTTGTTTGAATAGGAGCTTTCACAGGTGGCAGGTGATGAGTACATTCTCCTGTTTAAAGAAAGAACACCTTGATTAACACAGGCATAAAATCCTAAATGTGAAATACTATTAAGCAAAACACAAAATGCATCCCTAGCAAAGCAAAAGTGCCATAAAAATTAATTTATGCTATTTTTATATCTAAAATTATTTAGTCAGGAGCAGTGGCTCATGCCTGTAATCCCAACACTTTAAGAGGACAAGGCAGGAGGATCACTTGAGGCCAGGAGTTCAAGACCAGTTTGGTAACATAGCAAGATTCCATCTCTATAAAAATAAAAAAATAGTGGAAATCTTCTCCCCACATCAGTCACATCTGAAACAGAGAGCACCTGTGGATGTGGGAAATGTGGGAAATCGCCAAGACAATCTACAGATCAACAGAATTCCTATCAAATCTCCAGCATCATTTTTCACAAATCTAAAAAAGACAATGCAAAAATTCATATGGAAACAAAAAGAGCCTGAATAGCTAAAGTAATCCTCACCAAAAAAAAAAAAAAAAAAAATCACACTTCCAGACTTCAAACTCTACTACAAGACTATAGTAACCAAGACAGCATGGCACTGGTACAGGAATAGATACGTAGACTAATAGAACAGGACAGCGAATCTGGAAATAAACCCATGAACCTTCAGCCAACAAAGCAAACAAAAAACATTGGGGAAGAATATCATATTTAGCAAATGGTACTAGGAAAACAGGCTAGCCACATGCAGAAGAGTGAAACTGGACCCCTACCTATCACCATATACAAAAATTAATTAAATGGATAAAGGGCTTAATTGTGAAATCTCAAACTATAAGAATCTTAGAAGAAAACTTAGGACACCCTCCTGGACATCGGAGTAGACAAGGAATTCATGGACAAGTCCTCAAAGGCAAATGCAGCAAACGCTGAAATTGACAGGTGCGACTTTACCAAATTAAAATGTTTTTGCACAGCATAATACATAGTCAAAAGAGTAAAAGGACAATCGACAAAATGGGAAAAAAATATTTGAATGCTATACATCTGACAAAGTCCTAACATCTAAGATCTATAAGAAACACAAACTAATTGACAGAAAAAAAATAATTAAAAAGTGGGCAAAGGACAGGAACAGACATTTCTCAAAGACATTTAAGAAGCCAATCAGCATATGAAAAAATGCTCAGCCTGACTAATCATCAGAGAAATGCAGATCAAAATTAAAATGAGATATCATCTAACACCAGTAAGGATGACTATCATTAAAAAGTCAAAAAAAAACAGATGTTGGTGAGATTGCGGAGAAAAGGGAATGCTTCTACACTATTGGTGGGAATGTAAGCTAGTTCAACCTTTGTGGAAAGCAGTGTGGCATTTTCTCTAAAAATTGAGAACTAAAAATTGAGCTACCATAGGATGCAACAATCTCACATCTGGGAATATACCCATAGCAACATAAATCGCTCTACCAAAAAGACACAGCACCTATATAGTCACTGCAGCATTATTCACAAATGCAAAAACATGGAACCAAACCAGATGTCCACTGAAAGTAGACTGGATAAAGAAAATGTAGTACATATACACAGTGGAATACTAAACAGCCATAAAGAAGAACAAAATCATGTCCTTTGCAGCAACATGGATGCAGCAGGAGACCATCATTCTAAGTGAACTATCACAAAACAAAAAATCAAATACCACATGTTCTGGCTCACAAGCAGGCCCTGATTACTGGACACATAAGCACAAAGGTGAAGGTAACAGATGCTGGACACTGCTAAAGATGGGAGGAGGGTGGAGAGATAAGGGGCACACAGTCACACACTGGGTAGCAAGTCCACCATCAGGGGGAGAGAGAGCTCGACAGAAGACCAAACCTGACCAGCATGAAATTTACTTATTTAGTATATCCTCACAACTCTAAAATAAAAAATAAAAATATAAAGAATAAAATTATTTACAAAACCTACAAGTGAAGTTGCAATACAGGTGTTTTTTAAATTTTATTTTAAACATGTGGTAGGTTTCTACTGACTAGAACTTACATTTTTAGGACTTTTTATACACATCACTTTTCTGATGATTTCTAATAATAGTATTTATAAAGTATACCAAACTTTGACAGAGAATCAAGAAAACTGTCTGGCTCAAAATCATATTTAGGCCAGGCATCGTGGCTCATGCCTGTAATCCCAGCATTTTGGGAGGTCAAGGTGAGAGGATTTCTTGAGCCCAGGAGTTCAAGAGCAGCCTAGGCAACACAGCAAGACTTCGTCTCTACAAAAAAAAAAAAAAATCAGAAAATTAGTCAGGTAGATGGTGCACATTGGTAGTTCCAGCTGAGATAAAAGGATAGTCTAAGCCCAGGAGGTCATGGTTACAGTGAGCTGTAACCATGCTACTGTAGTCCAGCCTGAGCAACAGAGTGAGACCCCAACTCAAAAAAAAAGAAAAAGAAAAAAAAGAGAGAAAGAGGGATAATATCATTTATTTTTCTCCCTAGGTTACTAAGTGATTTAAGTTCAAATCAGTTCACATATGTAAAAAGCACTCTGAAAGTTTTAAATATGATATATAATTATATAAAATGTCATGTTATTTATAGTCTATAGTACAGAGTTCAATTTCACAGTACTACCAGCTTTCCAAAAAATATTTACTAAATTCTGTACTATTATAACAACTTGTTTTTTAAAAAAGAGAGCACATCTGTTATTATACAAGAAAGAAGTACATCAATTTCTTTAGTTATTAAGTGAAATGTCTTTTAGAACTGACCAAAATGCCAACAAACCCAGGCATAAGCAGGGAGGCTCATATTTACTGTACATAGTTGTTAAAATAATAGTATGATACACAAGTGCTTGGTGGCACTAAAGGCCAAGAAGTGAGAGGCAAAAGAAAGAAAGCAAGAACAAGTGGAAAGAATAGGGAAGAAATGGTAGGGTGTCAATGATACCACTACTGAAAAAGGTTTGGGAGACTTGAGCTTAATGTTTATTCAGCAGCTAAAAGTCTCTGAAAATCCTTCAGTGGTTCAAATTTGGATTTACAATTAATTGGTACTGTGCCTTTTGTCACAACCCATATTAGATGCTCAGTATACAAGCCCATGAAAATTAAGTTTATTACCAGTCTAAAATACACTGCCAGATCTTGCACAAAACTGGAAACAAAATTTGAAACAACTAATTGAATGATTCCTAATGGTGCCTAGGTACCAACTTTGTTAATAAGAATTTTCTTTCTCAAGTGCATTTAGAGGTACCAAGAACATTTCACAAAGGTGATATGGTAATTCCACATCTTAAAATATTAAAAAAAGAAAAAGATAAGCACTTGCACAGGACACAGAGTGAAGGCATATATTACAGCATATCCAATGGAAGTTCATCTACTTGCAACTATCTTTGAAATTTAGGATTAGGATATTCTTTCTTTAAAAGTAGTAGAAGAACCTGTTGATAATAATTAAGTTCAGTGCAGTTACACTTTTTTAAAATTTCTTTTAGGGATGCTTAACTCAATGTTTTCCAAACTTTTTTTTTTTAATTGAAGAACTCTTGTGAATGTGCAGAGACAGAAAGCACATTAGTAACAGAAATGAGGTGGCACAAAAAATGACTGCAGCATCTTCTATGGGAATGACTTCCATACATCTTTCTACCAATTCTGAGAAAATGATTTATTAGTCACCCACTCCATGCTAGGAACCACCACTAATATATTAGTTCCCTACTATCAACAGGAAAAATTTAAATTCCTTGGACTGGCATTCAAAGTCTTATGTCCAATGTAATACCTTTCTAATTTTCCAGAATCATTTCTTGTTATTTACCACATCATACCTACCCTGAATGATGTCCCATTCACATTTGCAATCTCTTCTTTTAAAATACTCCATTTTGTCAACCTAGTAAAATTTCGCTTATCCTGTAAAACATCATCATAAACTCTTCTGTTAAGCCCTCTCTCAGATGTGTATTGAATACATGAATAAAGAAAATTTCCACAAAATGAACTTGATGTGAAGAGCTGCTTTCAGAGTAAGATGAAAGAGTTTCACTTGTTGGGCATTTCTTAGTCTAATATTTTATCTAACACGGTGATCCATAAAAACTAACCCAACAGAAAGGCCGCCAAAAAGTAAAAAATTAGTGTTCCAGATGCAAGGCTGGTATTTATCTGCCTAAAAACAATAGCTAAAATGATGAGAGTAAATAAAGTTTCCAAGGGGGACCCTCTAGTGAAAAGAAGACCAATAAAATAATGTAGTAAGTCAATTAAATAAAACTTACACCAAAACTTACAAACACTCTTCTAGGTAATTCAGAATGATAGTTATTACTGTGAGAGGAAATGGCAGCATGTTACATAGCTCCAGTTTGGGGAATCATCATTGTAGGTAGCACCTGATGCCTTGAACCTAAATTAAATCAAACAAAAAGAGTGTATATCTGGGGAGAAGCAGAGAGCTGATAAAGAAGAAAACAGAAATTTAAAAACAAGGGGGAAAAAAAAAACCAAAATGAAAGTGTATAACAAAAGCTCAGAATTTTTTTTTTCTAAAAACAAGACAAAACAAAACAAAGGCCAGGTGTGGTGGCTAGAGGCTGTAATCTCATCAGGTAGAAGGATTGCTTGAGGCCAGGAGTTTGAGACTAGCCTGTGCAACATAGCAAGACCCTGTTTCTAAAAAAATTTTTTAAATTAGCCAGGCATGATGGCACATGCCTGTAATCTTAGCTACTCAGGAGGCTGAGGCAGGAGGATTGCTTGAGCCCAGGAGTTCAAGGATCCAGTGAGCTATTATCAGAGAAAAGAAGAAAGGAAAGGAGGAAGGAAAAAAGAAAGAACATGAAAGAAAGGAAGAAAGAACATGAAAGAAAGGAAGAAAACGAAAGGAAGGAAGAAAGAAAGAAAGGAAGGAAGGAAGGAAGGAAGAACATAAAGAAAGGAAGAAAGAACATGAAAGAAAGGAAGAAAATGAAAGGAAGAAAATGAAAGAAAGAACATGAAAGAAAGGAAGAAAATGAAAGAAAAAAGAACATGAAAGAAAGGAAGAAAATGAAAGAAAGGAAGGAACGGGTGAGGAGGGAAGGAGGGAGGGAGGGAGGGAAGAAGGAAGGAAGGGAGGGAGGGAGAAAACAAAACTAAAGAATGAGGACCACAAAAATCAAGTAAGATAAAGATACAGAGGCATCCACTGAATGTAAAATTATGACAATCTTCAGTGACTTCATTGATAGCAGTTTCAGCAGTGAGAACAGAGGTGAAGAAGCACTAGAAGCACTGGAGCCTGTACTAGAGCTGAGCAAGTAGAGATGGGCGCAATGAAAACTTCCAAGAGGATTAGCTGTGAGTTAGAACAGGACAGACCTGAGCATATGTCAAGGAAAAACAACTATAGTATTGTAAGTAGATAAATTACATTAATCAAAACACTATGCTATGGTACTGGCACAAAACAGACACATAGATCAATGGAATACAGAGCCCAGAAACAAAGTCTCACATATATGGTCAAATGATTTTCAACAAGAGTGCCAAGGCCATTGAATAGGAAGGATAGTTTTTCAACAAAAGATACTGGAAAAACGGGATGTCCACATGCAAAAGAATGAAGTTGGGCCCTTACCTTTCAACATGTACAAACATGGACTCAAAACAGATCAAAGACCTAAGCATTATACCTAAACCAAGAAAACTTCTAGAAGAAAACATAGGGAAAAAGCTTCATGACATTAGCTTTGGCAGTGATTTCTTAGCTATGACAACAAAGGCATAGGTAACAGGAAAACAGACAAATTGGACTTCATGCAAATTAAAAACTTTCGTGCATCAAAATATACTATCAAAAGAGTAATAAGTAATTCACAGAATGGGAGAAAATTGTGCAAAGCACTTATATGGTAAGGGATTAATATCCAGAATATGTTAACAACTCCTAAAATACAATAACCAAGAAATCCAACCTGATTAAAAAATGGTTAAAGATCATGAATAGACATTTCTCCAAAGAAGATATGGCCAAATAGTACACGAAACTACTCAATAGGAATCAACTTCACTAATTAGGGAATCACTAATCATCAAAGAAATGCAAATCAAAACCACAACCACATATTACTTCATACTCATTAGGATGGCTACTAGCAAAAAAACCCCAGAAAATAGCAAGTGTTGACAAGGATGTGGAGAAATCAGAATCCTTGTACAATGTTGGTAGAAATGTAACATGGCATAGCAACTGTGGGAAAAAATGAAGGTTCCTTAAAAAATTAAAAACAGAAATACCATATGATCCAGTAATTTCACTTCTGGGTATATACTCAAAAGAATTAAAAGCAGGGTCTTAAAAAGATATTTATACACCCATGTCCATAGCAGCATTCTTCACAATATCTAAAACATGGAAGCAACACAACAGATGAATGAATAAGTAAAATGTGGCACACACACACCATGGAGTAACAGCCATAAAAAGGAAGAAATGTCACGGATAAATCTTGAGGACATTCTGATAAGTACAGAAAACTAATTATAAAAAGACAAATACTGTATGATTCCATTTATATGAGGTACTTAGAATATCTAAAAATCATAAAGTCAGAAAGTAAAAGGGTGGTTACCAAGGGCTGGGGGAAGGGGGGAATACGAGCTAGTTTTTAATGAACGCAGCATTTCAGCTTTGCAAGATGAAAAGCCTTCTGGAGAAAGATGTTGGTGATGCATGTCCAACAATGTGAATGTACTTAAAGTCACTGAATCGTACACTTAAAAATGATTAAGATGGTAAATTTTATGTTATGTATATTTTATCACAATAAAAATTTTGAAAAAATAAGGAGATAGATTAAGACTTTATAAACTTGAGTCTTATGTAGGAATGAAAAACCCTAAGTTTCTCTTTAAAAAACCATAAAGCTCACAAGACAACCATAATATATAAAGTATCATTTAAAATCTTGGGGTTACAAAGGTGGCACATCTTTGGTAGTGAGTTTCCCATCCTTGGTCTGGGTATTAAACATTAAAAAAAGATGGTTTCCCTCCTCCTTGAAAACAATAACTGGCCAGTGTATCCTTCAAGTGTTACTATACTGGTAGAAGGAAGTGTTAATGTTATATTCACTTCTGCTACTATACTTTGGAAAGGACAGGTACTGGAGATTGTCCCTTTCTTTTATCCAGAAATGACCAGTTCATTATCACCACCCTTCTTGATATTGGACCATGATGCTAAAAAACACCTTTCTAGGGTCATTCCTCAAAACCCACATGGCTCTAGAGTGACCAGTGACTAAGGAGGTTAGGAACTACATAGTCATTCTTCAGTAATCTTGGTTTTTGACACAGATCATACCTCTTCCCAGACAAAATATTTCTATTTCAATTTTTGTTTTACTATTCAGATATGTCCCAAATAAATAAATCAGTTCTTACAGTCAATTTCCTAATTAGAAAAACATTTAGAAAGTTTACTCTGTATAGACCATAGAGAATGTTCTCTTCATTTCTCTTTGAAAATTCAGCATGCATAATGATGTGATTATTAGGCTTATATTGTTTTCAATATATCTGTATCTTACCTACTCTTTTCCCTGCTGATGCATTATTTCCATGCATTCCAATACCACGAGCAGACTAAAATTGAAACACAAAACATCTACAGACGTGAGTCAATGGAAAATAGAAGTGATCACAAAACATGACATGCTTGTATTTTATTCCTAAGCTACTGGTTGAACTTTCATTTTTAATTATTTAATCTAATTCTTGCTTAATAAAATTAACTTGGAAGCTGATTTTCACAACTAGCAATATTGTACTTATTATTTATCTTTAAGAGAGTAAAATTTGATGACTCAAATATAATTCTGACTTGGAAAAAACATTTACAATATTTAGCATTTTAAAATATAAGACTAGACACAATAGCTCATACCTGCAATCTCAGCATTTTGGGAAGCTGAGGTGGAAGAAGTGCTTAAGGCCAGGAGCCTGAAATCAGCCTGGGATAACACTAAGCAACCCCATCTCTACCAAAAATTTAAAAAATTAGCTGGGCGTGGTGGTGCATGCATGCCTATAGTCCTAGCTACTCAGGAGACTAAGTCATGAGGACTGCTTGAGGCCAAGAGTTCAAGGTTACAGTAAGTTATGATCATGCCACTGTACTCCAGCCTGGGCAACAGAGTGAGATTCTGTCTCTAAAAAAAAAAAAAAAAACCAAAAAAAAGTGAAATAAAAATAATATTGCTTTGCATGGTAGCTTACACCTATAGTCTCAGCTCAGGAGGCTGAGGCAGGACTGCTTGAGCACAGAAGTTTGAGGTCAGCCTGGGCAACAAAGCAAAATCCCATTTCTTAAAAAAAAAGGTATACATATATATATATCAAACTGTTTATATGAACTTATTTTCAAATTATATTTCTCAATTCAGGTCTAAGACATTATTTAAAAATGCAACCATCAAAAAGATTTTCTACAAGCTAGATAAATATTTTCAGAGAAATGTATGAAAATAACCCTACGTAGGCTTATTTTGTAGCAGATTATGTTGAAAGGAAAATACTTACTAGAAAAAATTCTGTAGGTTCTACCTGGGGAGAACTTTTCCTAAGACTTTCTTCCTGAAAATGCTGGTGGTTTGTAGACAGCCCAATTCCAGGGGTCCGAAGCCTGCCTGCCCCACGAGTTCTCTGTAAACTGTCTCTGTTTGTGTTCCGGGCCAGTGAAGCAAGAAAACCAATACTATTTACACAACCAACAGGCTCTCTGGAAGCCTTGTTAGCCATTTCTGTGATATCCCTAGCCTCAACTTTGGAAATAATATCAGATCTTTTCCCAGGTGAATCAACTTTAACACCTTGAAAGCGAGGAGTCCTAGAGAAAGAAGAATCAGTTATGTTTCGAAAATCCAATGACCGGAGCACGTTTTGTGAAGCAGAAGATTCGAGGTTCCCAGACTCAAAACATTTGGACTGTCTCTGTTGTTTCACCAGAGAATTATGTAGTGACATTGGTGCAGAAAAGCAAAGAGGTGACAAGAGTCTATTCTTGTGAGGACTTAATTCACGAGGGTTAAGAACTGCAGTCTCTACTGATTCACCATTCGACACTTTTGTAACACGTTTAAGATGCTGCTCTGTAGCTTCCAATCCTTTATCACCATTAGGGAGTAAGAACTCTGGATTTACCTTCCGTGTACCTTCTAAGCCACTGTGTTGTTCATCAGCATTTACTTCTGTAAATAGAGCAAACGAATCCACTTCAGGTAGAAGTGATTCTTCAGTTACAAACTGTTCTGAAGTTGGAAATAAGACAGTGTCATCCTCACTATTAGATGTCAGGTTTCCTGAAAAGTGTTTTGTCCGTCTAGGCAAGGATGATCCAAGATGGAAAACAGAATCAGCAAGCTCTTTGCCATTTTCAAACTCCATATGAGGTATCTGAGGTGGTAGTTTGATGCCACTATTGGAATGAGACAGTGTGTTATTATTCCAGTTATCATCTTCCTTTAGAAATTCACTAGTGATAGATGATACGGGTCTATCAGCAAAGGGCTGAGCTGCCAAACTTGAAACTGCATTCTTGGATGTTTCAGGTAGATATGCATTCCCAGAAGACGGCAAACAAGATTGCCCGATGTGGGGGAGAACCCTTAATAGTCTGTGGCGAGTTGCTGTTGTGGAACCACTAGAAGGTCGAGGAGCTATAGGTGGGCGAGGTTTTACCTTGACAGCTTTCTTAGGCTAAAAGAAAAGAGTAAATATATAATTTCTTTACATAGTCATGTTTTCTGCCCATTAACAAAAATTAATGAAAGAAGAAAATGTTACTTACCATAGCATACTGACATTTTTATTACCTCAATTTAAAAAGGTTCAAAAAGAATAAAATCTTAAGATTATGATTGTTAAGAATTTTGCTATCTTCCTTTATTGACTATAATTTTCTAAGAATGTTGAAGAAAAAATTCATTTTATTTATTTTCCTCACTATTGATATTTCTGAGTTTTACTGAGAAGAAAATGAACTGATTATATTAGATATGATGTTGCTTGACCTATTTTTAAATCCTCAACAGTTTTTCCTGTAGGATGAATATGTTTTTCATTAGGTTGGTATGCAGACAAAGAGTTAACAGGTCTTACAAATAAATAAATAAATAAAAGAGATAGGCCTAAACTGCTATCTTTGAAAAGGTTTGCTTACAAGGTTGGCCCTTAGCTGGCTTCTGGGAACTTACATTTCAGGAAGGTTTCCATGAACCTAACTGACCAGAGTGGCTCATTGTACCTAAACTGTTGGTGCAAAAATATGGTTTATACTGAGCACCTGCCTTCCTTCTGCAAATCTGAAATGTGCATGCTAGGCATAGGGAGTCTACATGAACAGGCCCATGAAACTCCAAGCACAGAATCTCTCATGAGCTTCCCTATGGACATTTCATATGTGTTTCCACAACTCACTGACAGAAAAATTAAGCATGCCCTATGACACTCCACTGAATGAGGACTCTAGGAAGTTTGTGCCTGGTTTTCTCTGAACTGGCTCCATGAACCTTTTCACTTTGCTGAGTTTGCTTTTATCTTTTTGCTGTAAAAAATCCTACCAATAAGTACAACTATATATAATATATTGTATTCCTGTGAATCTTCCTAGCAAACTGGGGTAGACTGTGGCCCTCTGGCACAGCAGGTTTTGATAAAATTATCACAAAAATTCATGATCTTAGGGAGAAAATTGAGAACTAAGGATAAGAAGTCTTAGCTCTTAAACATAAACAAAATAGTAGCCAGCAGGCATCAGGCTGGGATGGAATATCTGATGACACACCAACATTCCTACTTATAAGAAAAGTCAGATAATTCAGTGGATACCAGTTGAGGCAAGGAAAACTGGAGGAGCTAAAAAGAAAGAATCTTGAAAGAATGACCTGGTTCCCATATCTGCTTTTATCCTAAGGTCATTGTCTTGTCAATCTGCAACTCTATATCCAGCAAAAAATATTTTTCAAAAATGAAGGGTATGACTTCTGAGCTGTAGAGATTAATGGCAGTAGCCTAGATCAGAATTTTTCCACATACCCTCCAAATAACCACAAAAATCAACAACATAAACAAATAAAATCACTCATATACCATGCCTTCAGCAAAACTGGGAGACATATAATAAACCCACAAAAGAGAAAATCCCATATGATTATGAAAATATTGAAAACAGTCCTAAGATCTGGGACATCAAACATTGACTACTAAGAAATTAAAAGGAAATGACTTAAAATTGTTCAGGATCCAAGGAGATAGTTTCAAGAAGGTATTACTTTTGGGGGTTAAGGAGTAAATTGAAAGGAAAAGGCACCCTTTAAGAACTGATGATGAAGGTAAAGAAACAATCAAAAGAAGAAGGCATGGAGCCTAGAAAAACAAAAGCGAAGCACAAGTCAGAAAATACATTGACCCTGCCTTCCAATAGATTTAAAAAAACTGAATTTCACTATATCAACATAAGAAGGTGCTCTTAAAATAAGAGACCTAATTCCATACACAAATACTTCCATATATTAACATATGTTCATACATCTGAGTAAATAAAATTATGAAAAATAAAATCAGAAAATAAACACAAAATGGCAGACCAAATCATAAAAAGGTCATAGAAAATAAGAATTAGAACATTTCAGCAAACGCAAATTTGTCCCCAAAACAATGAAGCAAAATAAAACTTTCACGATACACCAACCTAAATTAAATTTCTTTACATTAGTATTTGCAATTTTTTCCTTTTACTTTCTTCTTTCTCTCCCTCTCTCCTTCCCTCTCTCCCTCCCTCTCTCCCTCCTCCTCTCCCTGTCTCCTCCTCTCCCTCCCCTGCCCTCTCTCTTTCTTTCTTTCTTTCTTACTGTCACCTAGGCTGAAGTGCAGAGCTATGCTCACTGCTACCATAGCCTTGACCTGCTGGGCTCAGGCTTCCAAGTAGCTGGAACTACAGCTTTCCAAGTAGCTGGAACTACAGGTGTGTACTATTACACCTGGCTAATTTTTTTGATTTATTGTAGAGACAAGGTCTCACCAAGTTGCCTGAGCTGGTCTGAAACACCTGGGCTCAGGCAATCCGCTCGCCTCCACTTGCCAAAGTGCTGGGATTACAGGCATGAGCAACGGTGCCTGGCTCTTTTTTTTTTTTTTAAGAGATAGGGTCTTACTCTGTCACCAAAGGCTACAGTGCTGTGCACAATCATGGCTTACTGCACACTCAAACTCCTGAGCTCAAGTGATCCTCCTTGTCCAGCCTTCCAAGTAGCTGGGACTACAGGCATGCAACACCATGCCCAGATAATTGCAGAATTTTTTAAGTCACATAAAATCATAAATCCAAAAACTCAAGATACAATGGACAAAAAAAAAATAAAAAGATGTGAAATGAGAGCTGATCAAACCCAGAAATACTATGAAGAAAAATAAAACCAATCTCAGAAATGAAAACTAAATGACAAGGTGCCCACAGGAGACTAGATTATACTGAGCATTTAATGAAGATTACTGAGGAAAGGCATGGTTGCTCACACCTGTAATCCCAGCACTTTGTGAGACCAAAACAGAGGATCACTTGAGCCCAGAAGTTAGCGACCAGACAAGGCAACATGGCAAGACCTCATCTCTACAAAAAAATGTGAAAACCAGCCATACGTGGTGGCATGTGGCTATAGTCCCAGCTACTCAGGAGGCTGAGGCAGAAGGGTTGGTTACCTAAGCCTAAGAGGTCAAGGCTGCAGGAAGCTGTGATTGTGCCATTGAACTCCAGTCTAGGTGACAGAGTGAGACCCCCCTAAAAATAAATAAATAAATAGCATTCTCTGATTTACATGTAATAAAACTAGAAATTAAAAACAATGAAAAATCAAGTCATGCATGGTGGTACCAACTAATTGGGAGGCTGAGGTGGAAGGATCCCTTGATCCCATCTCTAAAAAAAGAAAGAAAGAAAGGAGAAAAAGAAAAAGTCTCTATCCCTAGAAAATTTTCAAAACCTATTAAACAATTCTTGGACTAAAGGGAAAATATCAACTGAAACTGAAAATTTTCTAAAAGAAAAAAATGGAAAGACTATAACATGAAATTATGTGCCTCCTGATGTACTGCAATTAGAATGTATCAACTGTGTAATACTCCTACCAAAACTGTTTAAACTGCATCTAATCATGATGAAACTAACAGACAAATCTCCAAATTAAGGGATATTTTACAAAACAACTGGCTTATGCTCTTCAAAAGCATCTGACATGAATGTTCAAATAAGGCTAAGAAACAGTTCTGTATAAAAGGAGATTTTGAAAATATTACAACTAAATGCAATGTGTGATTCTTAATTGGATCCCGGAGAATGAAAATGAAACAATATGTACAATGAGTACAATGTGCATAGTTGGGGGTAGTGGGCACACTTAAAGCCCAGACCAAAATTATTTGTATGCCCCAAATAAAAAAAAACAAAACAATACAAAATGCTATCAAGTATATCAGAGACCTGGGAAATAAGAGTATAGATGACAATGTACAGCAATGCTAAACTACATTGAGTGTGATCATTGTACTGTGGTCATGTAGGAGGTGGCCCTTATTCTTAGGAGAGGCATGCTGAATGAAGTATTTAAGGGAACTTTCACAATTTCTAAAACTGACTCTCAAAAGAATCCACCAAAAAAAAAGAAAAGAAGATAAAGCAAATGTGGGAAAATATTAATTGATAAATATAAGTAAAGTGCAAACAGGTGTTCACTGCACTAGCCTTAAAACATTTTGGAAGAATTGAACATTTTTCAAGATTAAAAAGGATAAAAAAGTAAGTTTTCATGCAAATGCTGAGAGAATTCGTTGTCGGGAATTCTAAATAAAAAGGATACTAAAAGAAATAATTCAGACAGAAGAAAAATAGTTCTTGAAGGAAGCATCTAACTGTAGGAAAGAAAAAAAAAACAAGAGAAAAGGTAAATATGTGGGTAAACATAAAATAATAACTGAATATTGAGAATACAAAATAATTTGAGGGGTTTAAAATACATAAATTAGCCAGGCTCGGTGGCTCAGCCTGTAATCCCGCGCTTTGGGAGGCTGAGGTGAGTGGATTGCCTGAGCCCGCGGGTTTGAGACCCACCTGGGCAACTTGGCGAGACCTCATCTCTACAATAAATCAAAAAATCAGCCGGGCATGGTAGTGCGTGCCTGTAATTCTGGCTACTCGGAAGGCTGAGACAGAAGGATCGCCAGAGCCCAGCAGGTCGAGGCTGCAGTGGCCGGCAACAGCCACTGCACTCCAGTCTGGGCAACAGAGTGAGACTCCAACTCAAATAAATAAATAAATAAATACATAAATAAAAATAAAATACATAAATTAAAATGCAAGACAATGACACAAAAGGTGTTTGGAGGTATAAGTGGAATTAATGTTCTAAGATTCTACCATCATAGGAAAGTGATAGAAATCATTTTTATTAGATTATAAAATAAGTCAAGGATGTACCTTGTAATTTGTATGGGAACCAAGAAAAGAAATCGGTATGAGAATATATAACTAACAAAAGTATGGAGGACAAAAATTACATAACAAATAAATAGGTTAATCCAAAAAGGGGCAAAAAAGGAGAGAAAATAAAACATAAAAATGAGTGATTAAAGAGAAAATAAATAGCAAGATAATAAAAATCTGAATTTATCAATAATTACATTAAATGTAGGTGGAATAAAAAGCAATGTTTGTTAGTTTAGATAAAAAATAAACCCAACCACGTGTTGTTTACATATAACAGAGATTGAAAGTAACACAATTGAAAAATATACAATACAAACCAAAAGAAAGCTTGTATCACTATACTAATAATAGACAAAGTAGATTTTAAGACAAGAATATAACTAGAAATAAAGAAAAATATTTTATAATAATAAAGGTATTAAACCACATAGAAGACATCACAATTCCAAATCTGTACTAGATCCAATGACAGAGCTTCAAAATGTGACGCAAAAATACAAAACTTAAAGGAGAAACAACAAATTCCACAACCAAAGACGATTTTAACATACCTCTTTCAATAACTAATAGAAAACAAACCAAAACCAACAAACCCCCCTCCAAAGAAACTCCAACAACAAATCAGAAAGGATACAGAAGATATGAACAACACAATTAACAAACCTGATCTGATATAGATAGACCACTCTATACAATGGCAGAATACACAGTCTTTTTGGTGGCATACTCAGTACGCTTAGCCACAAATCAAATCTCAATTACTTTCAAATAATTGAAATAGTTTAGAATACGTACTCTAACCACAACAAGAAATTAGCTACAAATCAATAACAAAAAGGTGTACAAAGTTGCTCCATGTTTGGAAACTAAGGAGCCCACTTTTAAATAAGTCATTAGTCAAAAAAGCTGTCACTAATAATATCTAAAAAGATCTATAGATTTAATACAACCCCTATCAATATCCCAACAGCACTTTTTCACTAAATTTTTACTTTTTGGGGAGGAAAATCCATCCTAAATGTAACATGGTACTGTGAAAAACAATATGGTGTTTCCCAACAAAATTAAAAATTGAGACAGGGTTCACTTTGCTGCCCAGGTTAGAGGGCAGTGGTGCAGTCCCAGCTCACTGCAGCTTTGACCTCCTGGACTCAAGCTATCTTCCCACCTCAGCTTCTCCACTAGCTTGAACTACAAGGTGCCTACCACCATGCTGGGTTAACTCTTTTGTTTTTGTAGAAACCAGGTCTCACTATGTTGCCCGGAGTGGTCTTTAGCTGTTGGGCTCTAGCGATTCTTCTGCATCTGTCTCCTACACGGATTACAAGTTTAAGCTACCGTGCGAGGCCACAAAACAATTAAAAATAGAATTATCATTAAGATCTAGATCTGTAAATGTCAATTGGGTCAAGTAGGTTAATGGTGTTGTTCAAGTCTTCTAATACTCTTTCTGATTTTCAGTCTATATGGTCTATCAATTTTTTGAGAATGGGAGTGTTGAAACCTTTGGATAAAAGTATCTCTCTATTTTTCTTTGTAGTTTTTGCTTCACGTATTCTGAAGTTCTATTTTTAGGTGCATAAACATTTAACATTGTGGGAAAAGGATTTTTTTCTTATTAGAGTTAGTTCATCCATCTGGGGAAAAAAAAGATTTTATACTACTTTACATTATATCAACAAAATTTCAGATGGACTATATAGATCTAAATGAGAAAGAAATCGTCATAAAACTTTAGGGCCTGTGGTAGGAAAACATTTTATCAAAAGGTTATAAAAAGTAATAGCCATATAAACAAAACTGATAAATTTAAAACGTCTGTAATCCCAGCACTTTGGGAGTCGGAGGCGAGAAGATTGCCTGAGCCCACTGGTTTGAGACCAGCCTGGATAACATGGTGAGACCTCGTCTCTACAATAAATTAAAAAAATTAGCTGGGTGTGGTGGTGCATGCCTGTAGTTCCAGCTACTTGGAAGGCTAAAGCTGAAGGATTGCCTGAGATCAGCAGGTCGAGGCTGCAGTGGCCGTGAGCAGCGAGCCACTGCACTCCAGCCTGAGTGACAGAAAGAATCCAACTAAAAAAATAAAATAAAATAAAAAATTAGGCCGAGCACAGTGGCTCACGCCTGTAATCCCAGCACTTTGGGAGGCTGAGGTGAGAGGATTGCCTGCGCCCAGGAGTTCGAGACCAACCTGGGCAACTTGGTGAGACCTCATCTCTACAATACATCCAAAAAAATTAGCCAGATGTGGTGGCACATGCCTGTAGTTCCAGCTACTTGGAAGGTTGAGGAAGAAGGATCACCCGAGCCCAGCAGGTTAAGGCTGTGGTGGCCCTGAGCAGTGAGCCACTGCACTCCAGCCTGGGCGACAGAGTGAGACTCTGACTCAAAAAAAAAAAAATTAAAGCATTCACCAAAAGAATGAGAAAGTGAAACAACAAGCCACAGTGTTAAAAATACCTGCAAATTATACATCTGACAAAGAACTTGTATCCACAGTATTTAAATGCCTACAAATTAATAAGCAAAAGGCAGGTAACCAAATTTAAAAATAAGCAAAAGACTTGAAAAGGCACTTTACAAAAGACTGTATCTTTTTTTTTCTGAGTTGGAGTCTCACTCCGTCGCCCAGGCTGGATGGAGTGCAGTGGCACGCTAACAGCCACCCACCCTAGTGTCGACCCACTGGGCTCAGGCAATCCTTCCACTTCAGCCTTCCAAGTAGCTGGAACTACAGGTGCACAGTACCACACCCAGCTAATTTTTTGATTATTGTAGAGATGAGATCTCATCAAGTTGCCCAGGCTGTTCTCAAACCCGTGGGCTAAGGCAATCCCCTCACCTAGGCCTCCCACAGTGCTGAGATGACAGGCTTGAGCCACTGCACCTGGCCAAGACAGTATCTTAATGGCCAATACGCATATTAAAAGTCAACATTATTCCTCACTAGAGAAATACGAATGAAAACCACTACACAAGCCACCAGAAAGGTTAAATGAAAAAGACTGACAAGATCAACTGTTGGTAAGGATGTGACATAAACCAGAACTCTCATGTTGCTGATGGAAGTGCAAACTGGTTCAAATGCTTTGCAAAATTATTTTGCATAACTACTAAAGTTAAACATGTATCTTCCCTATAACTCAAAGTCAACTGCTACATATATGTCCAAAGAAAAGAGTGCATATGTCCACCAAAGAATATATAAGAATGTATAAAAACATTCAAAGCAAGTTTATTGATAAAAACAAAAAGTTAGAGACAACCCAAATGTCCATCAAAAGGAGAAAAGAGAAACAAATTTAGGTAAATCACACAATGAAATAGTATACAGCAATAAGAGAGAATTAACTGATACATGCAACTACATGGATGAATAAAAAAAAAATTATGTCAAGCAAAACAAACCAGACAAAATAGGGTATATTCTCTATGATTCTATTTATATAAATGTTAAGAACAAGTAAAACTTATTTATGGCAATAGATGTAAGAATGATAGTGATAGTGGGAAAAGCTAAGTATTGACTAGGATTAAAATCACAATGTGGTGCCACTACACAACAACTAGATTATGAGGATAACTTCTTGAATGAAAGAAATTCATCAAACAGTACATTAAAAATTTGTGAATTTTATTACATATGAAAAAGAAAGGAGTCAATAATATATTGAAAAGGAAAGCACTATAGTGGATATGTGTGTGTATACACATATATGACAAAGGACTTGTATCTAGAATATATAAAGCGCTCCAAAACAATTCATATCAAAAAACATACAACTCAATAGAAAAATGGGCAAAAGATTTAAACAGGTGTTTTACAAAAATGGACATCCAAATTCACCATATACATATGAAAGGTACTCAGTTTCCTCAGTCATCAGAGAAATGCAAATTAAAGTCACAATGTGATGCCACTACACAACAACTAGAATTACAAAAATAAAAAAGGTTATCTGTAGGCCAGGCTCGGTGACTCAGCCTGTAATTCCAGCACTTTGGGAAGCCAAGGCGAGTGGATTGATTGCCTGAGCCCGAGGGTTCGAGACCCGCCGGGTAACTTGGCGAGACCACGTCTCTACAATAAATCAAAAACTAGCCGGGCGTGGTAGCGCCACCTATAGTTCCTGGCTACTGGGAAGGCTGAGGCAGACGGATCGCCGAACCCCCCAGGTTGAGGCTGCGGTGGCCGGGAGCGTGCCACTGCACTCCAGTCTGGGCGACAGAGTGAGACTCCAACTCAAAAAAAAAAAAAAAGGGAGACCATGCCAATCACTGCTAGCATGTCGAAAACAGCAACTCTCATTGCTGGAAAGGATGTAAACTGGTTCATCACTTTGGAATCACTTTGGAAAACTGACAATATCTACTAAAACCGAATGCAATCGTTTTTTAATCCATAATAAGTAAATATTAATCTATTATTTCAAAAAGTAATTATTGAAAGATTAAATTTAAGTTATCGTTTTAATACTTCTTAGCCCTAGAACTATGATTTTTTTCATCATAAATTATTTTAAGTGCAGTATAATCCATTCAGATGTGTTGCTAGTCTTTAAAAAAAACCAATTATCACTTTTAATATTTCAGCAAATAGCTGAGGCCAGAAACTTAAAATGAAAAATACTTTATAATTTTTTTTCACAATTACCAACAGATCTCATTGTGGTGAGCCCCACAGGGTAAGCTAGAGAAAGCCTGGTCAAGTGCCAACATTGTCACCTTTTTGCTGAGATTCATGTTTTCCATCTTAGTCTTCAACAGCTTCATCTTATTCATAGTTATTGAATTTTCAATTATCTGTTGCCCAGAAGGAGAAGGCTCAATTTCTTCATCCTCATTTGTATACAAGTTATACACAGAACCACCACTGCAAAGAAAACAACTACTTGAAATCTGGTTGTTCTCTATTCAGTTACTAAAAATACTCTAGGTGCAACAGCAATCTACAGATGTTGCTAATGAAAAAACACTAAACTCATATTAAAATTGGAAATGTAAGGAAAATATATTTCAAAAAAATGTACTTTTTAGGAGAAAAAATTAGGAGGGAATATCGTGATCTACCATTACTGAAAATCTAGTATAGCTGACCTTCTCTTAATTCAGTATATCATAAATGAAGATCTTTTGGCACCTGCTAGCTATATCATTTCCAAAGATGCAAAAATAATTTCCACAAGAATGATCTGATTTCATTTTATTATCCAAGGCTGATGATGATTGTACAACCCAGACAACAGGCTGATCAGATAGATTTCCATTCACCAGAATGCAGAAAAATCAGCGCAGAAGAGAAGTTTAGATTTTTATTAATCCTAAGGAGATTCTCACTAAACACACAATCAAAAAGACCAACACTCATACACAGGTGCCATCAGAACATTTTTCTGATTCTAAAGAATAAAAATAAATTTAAAAAAATAGGGACAACTTAAAAATTTTCTCAGTGTGTTTGAAAAAAATATAACCACCTAGAGTAGCATAGATTTTAACAAGAAAAAAAGATACCCAGTTAAGTCATAACACAAATTATTAAACATGTTAAACATTTCAATAACTGATCAACCACTGTGGCATTAACTCATATATAAAATAATTAATATTTGCAACCTCCCCTCATTGAATGGATAACATAATTACTATTCACACTTTCCTCATATTTACACTTACATGTTTGCTTATCCCCCTCCCTTCCCCAAATGTAAGCAAGCTGAAAGCAGATATTAGACTTAATTCATCTTATTCATAGTCTTTGCACCTGGCTTAGCCATTCTCCAATAAATTTTTGATAAACTGAACACAAACATATTGAAATTTCACTTATCTTTTCAATAATGGAAAAATTAGAATGTTAAGATTTTGAAAAAAACATAACCTCAGGCCAGGTGCGATGGCTCAAGTCTGTAATCCCAGCATTTTGGGAGGCCGAGGAGAGGAGATTGCCTGAGCCCACGGGCTCGAGAACAGCTTAGGCAACTTGGCAGAACCTCATCTCTACAACAAATCAAAAAATTAGCTGGGTGTGGTAGTGCGCACCTGTAGTTCTGGCCACTTGGAAGGCTGAGGCAGAAAGATCGCCGGAGCCCAGCAGGTCAACGCTGGGGTGGCTATGAGCATGCCACTGCACTCCAGCCTGGGCAACAGAGTGAGACTCCAACTCAAAAACAATAAAAATAAGAATAAGCTCAGCATATTTGGAAAATGATTAAAACTTTAAATAGGACAGAATAAGAATAAGAGGGAGGATCAAAAAACCTGGAACTTATTTACAAAAAACTGCATATGTTTAAACTTAAGTCACCTTCAAAGTACTCTCCGTTTGATGCAATACACCTATCAAAATGCTTTTTCCACTGCTCAAAACATTTTTTGAACTCGTCAATTTTGATGCCTCTTAGTCCTTCTGCTGTTTTTTGTTTCACCTCTTCCACATTGGGAAAACGTTTCCCTTTGAGGCCTTTTTTCATCAGGGAAAACAAAAGTCGCTTTGGGAGAGATAGGATGAATACAGAGGGTGAGGCACGAGGATCATGCTGTTTTTATTCCAAAACTGCTGAACATTCAGCGTGGTGTAGACAGGTGCACTTGTAAATCATCCAACATGAAATGGGCAAACACGTTGAAATATCTCCAAAAAAATTCACTGAAGCCGAACACAGCCTCTCACAATACTAGCTGGTACACTGATGCCAATGGGTTCCTAGAACACTTATCTAGTGGGGGAAGCCTCCAGTACAAGGGGCCCACCCTCCAAAAAATTCCAGGATTTTTTGGGTACCCCCTCGTTCGTATTAGTTTGCCATGCTTGATTTACTTACAGGAAAACTAAAGTATATTATACATGCTCAGAAATATGACTCAATTTCCTGAGTTATATGGTTGTAAGAAATGAAAACAGGCCGGGCACGGTGGCTCAAGCCTACAATCCCAGCACTTTAGGAGGCCAAGGTGAGAGGACTGCCTGAGTCCAGGGGTTCAAGACCAGCCTGAGCAACTTGGTGAGATCTCGACTCTACAATAAACTAAGAAAACAAAATTAGCCAGGAGTGGTGGTGTGGTTCCAGCTACTTGGAAGACTGAGGTGGAAGGATTGCTTGAGCCCAGCAGGTCAAGGCTGCGGTGGCCGTGAGCGTGCCACTGCACTCCAGCCTGGGAGACAAAGTGAGACTCCAATTCAAAACAAAAAAGAAATGGAAACAGTTCAGGACAGCCTTAATAAGGCAAATTCCATAACACTTCCGAAGCACATACTACTACCACACAAGGGCAAAGCAGACAGTAGATAGCCCTATGCCTAAATTTTATATGATGAAACGAATAACATTTTAGAATTGTGGGTTAATTTACACACCACAGGCATGGGTATCAGAAGGAAGAATGTAGAAACTGATCTTCACAACCAATTTAGTCTGTAGTACTGGACTAATGACTGTCACAGCTATCTACTGTAGATGCCCGCTACAGTATAATAATTGGCAAGTGCAACACTAAAATAATAACACTGTGCCATTTACTGAATGCCTACTCTGCCAGGTACTTCCCACACATTATTCCTAATCCTCACAAAACTAAGTAAGGTAGATATTACAACCCATTTGTAAAAGAATAAACTGCCACTGAGAGAGGTTTAGTGATTTGGCTCAAGACCAGAAAGCTAGTAGCTGGTGGACCGAGATTCAAATCCTCCATCTGTTTGGGCCCAAAGCTGATTCTTCCTACTACTTCCTGTTGCTTCCCCAGGCACCAAATAACACGCCTTACTGCATCATATTTGTGGACCCAAATGAGTGACATAGTCTACAGTGTGTGAAGCCTTTTGTCTAGAGGTTAAGTGATTTGGCTCAAGATCAGAAAGCTAGTAGATACAGCTTTATATAGTACCAGAAAAGGAAAGTTGCAGGAAGATTTTTGTCATTTCATTCTGTGGAGTATACTCTATTCTCAGTTATATTGCAATATTTTAACTTTAAATACGTCTCTGCCAATCTATGGTATGCTAACTTTATAGAATACTGAAGAAAATTTCTGATTCAACTTTAGAATCATGAAAAGACCTATTCTCCCATGGAATATATGTGTAAAAAAGAACAATCATGGTAAATCATCATATGTATTTAAAGTATAAAAACACCTTTAAATTCACATTATTTTTTTTCAAAAAATCACATTATAGTGCTTTTTCTTGCAAAGCATGGATTCATAAGCTCAGTTAGAAGTCAATTACAAATTTTTTAAGACAGAAAAATGTAACTAGATTAGAATAACACAGTAATTTATAAATGTAATCCAAAAATATATTTCCTTAAATATTCTAGTATTTTCTTGAATTTCTAAATACTTTCTTGAGTGCTATATATAACTTTCTCTTTTAATTTAATAAAGTTTAAAGAATAAGAAATGGGCAAATGTAGTATTTATTTCAGCATGAAATGTGTTCATTTTAAAGTCAAGTCCTTATTTGACCTTCACAGTTTATCATTAAGCCTTGCAATGTCTCCTTATATTTATTTTCACTTTAAAAATATATAGTGGCCCTAAAAAGATTTGACACTAAATAAGACTAAAGTTGCATTTTGTACCAGAATGAAACAAACACCCAACTCTCCCTGTTTCTTCCTAGAGTAGGAGTCAGCAAATTATGACCATGGGTCAAATCCTACCTGTCACCTACTTTTGTGTAACCCAACAGCTAAGAATAGTTTTTACACTTTTAAATAGTTGAAAAAAAAATCAAAATATTAGTTTCATAACACATGAAAATGATATGACATTCTAACTTGTGCCCATAAGTAGTTTGATTTGGGACATAGCCACACTTACTTGATCATGTATTACACATGGCTGCTTGTGCCTACAACGGAAGAGTTGAGTACCTATGTCAAAGATTGTATGTGGCTCTCTCACTGCTCTGCACTATGGTGCAGAAAACTACAAATCACAATTTTATAGTCATTTTGAGTGTCATGTGTTTTGCCATATTGTGACTTTTAAAAATTACTAGTATATACCCAACATTTCAAAACAGGAAAAGCAGATTTTGAATTTTGCAGTTTTAAGGCACAGTAAAGTGGATTATGTGTTACTACTTCGATGGCAAAGCATTGTGTTTATTACGCAGTTACATCATAGTTATGCTAAAGGAAAACAGTATTGATAGGCATAACCAGGTTAAATACCCATCACAATATTCCCAACTTGCAGAAAAGCAATAGTCAGAAAAATTAGAAAATTTACAATGGAGTATCTTGTGACAGCAGAATTTTTTCACAAAAATAAAGAAAATGAAAATGAGACTACAGTTAAAGAAGTGTCTGAGTAGCTTAACTGCTAGTCATCCAAGGCAAGTTGTTTATCAATAGTGAACTAATTCAACCATGTTTAATCACAGCAATTGAAGAAGTGTGTATAGAGAAAATTAACTAGTTTAAAGACTTTTCCATCAGGAACAAATTCTGAAAGCACTGACAACATTGGAAGCAATATCAATAGCCAATTAAAAAATAAGGCAAGTTATTGAGACATTCTCCTTGGTTTCTGATGAGTTGACATATGTTACCAATATTTCTCAGTTTTTATAGCTTACTCGGGGCATCAATAAGAAGTTTGAAGTGGCTGAGGAGTTAGCCATTATGATAGGCTGTATGAAACCATTATAGGTGAGAATATTTTCAAAGAAGTTGCAGAAACACTAATTTAGTACAACTTGAAGTTAAATCTGCTGCAACTGATGAGATGATAATATGCATGGAACAGAAAAAACAGTTGAATATATGTATTACACATAATGTGAGTGAACATGTAAAGTATTTAAAGCCTACAGTTATTAATTGTAATTCATCAGCAGGTAATCTGTGGTAAATATTTGAGTTTATCATATATTAGTAAACCCACAATGTTAGTGGTAAACTTCAGTTGTCTCACGGATTTATTCACCATCAGCTTAACAGCTTAGGGATAATACAGTTTTATTATGACTTTTTGGCTCAGGAATTTTGAATGAGAAGAACTACCCTTAACCACTATTATCAAACACTGAATGCCTTTGGGAATTAGTTTTTGCTGTGGACTTCATATCTCTGAACAAATTCAACTCAAAATTACAAGACAAAACAATGCTTAAATGTGAAACATACTGCAGTAATGTCAGTTCGACAACAACTCGTGTTTGAAATCACACGCAATGGCAAGCTACAACGCTTCTTATATTTCAAAAGTTAAAAATCTTCAAGCAAGATCTCCATTTCCACACAAATCTGAAACAGATATATTTTCTGTTCTGCTCTAACAATACCTCCGGCAGTGTTTTTACACCTCAGTGCAAGCTTATGTTTCAAAATCCATTTAAATGTGCAACTAAGGAGCTTCTAGGGCAAATAGCAAGAGAAGATCTAACAGAATTCTTTAAATGCCTTCCAAATGATGAGTATGTTCAATTAAAATCATATGCTCATGGACAAACATCAGTATTTGGCAGTACCTATCTATGTGAAAAAAATTTTCAAAGATAAAATACATAAAATATCATTACAGATCAGCATAAACATACATTTTTGCAACTGATTCTGCAAATTTGTTGGCAACACTATCTTTAAACCTCAATTAGGTAAAATATTATTCCCACAAAAAAGAATCCTATTCTTCTGATAAGTAGACCTGTATTACAAAAGAAAAAGAGTACCCAATTGTTACTCTTATATTTTAAACTTTGTCAGTAAAAGTTCTCTCTTGTTATAGAAGTACTTACATAGGCTGGGCACAGTGGCTCAAGTCTGTAATCCCAGCACTTTGGGAGGCCAAGGCAAAAGGATTGCCAAAGTCCAAAGGTTTGAGACCAGCCTGGGCAACTTGGTGAGACCTCGTCTCTACAATATATCAAAAAATTAGCCAGATGCCCCTGTAATTCCAGCTACTTGGAAGGCTAAGGCAGAAGGATCACCTAAGCCCAGCAAGTTGATGCTGGGATGGTGGTGGTGAGCATGCCACTGCACTCTAGCCGGAGCGACAGGGTGAGAATCTGACTCAAAAAAAAAAAAAAAAGAAAGAAAGAAAAGAAAAGAAAAAAAGAAGTGCCTGCATAATATCCTTGATGCTATTATTTCTTGGCCCCCAAAATGATAAAATAGTTACTATATGTACCTTTTTAGACAAAGTTTGTTGTCTCTTATTGTAGAGTAAGAAAGTCTCTACTCGAATAGGTAAGATAAATGCCCTCAATGTATGAGCAGTTAGTTTTCTACTCCCCTTCCTCATTCACTCATCCTTTTCCTTGTCCAATTGTGATGGGTGAATAGAAAGGAAGAGAAAAATAAAAAATTATTTTGAGAGAAATTATAAGATAATTTTAATTGAAGTCCATGACAACTTTTGGGCTAAGTCATAATCACAAATAGATGCTGTCTTGAGGAAACTGGAGTAAGGAGAGGAAATGGTACTTCAAGCAAAGGGAAAAAGGTACGTAAAAACATGGCATAGGCCAGACATGGTGGCTCTTGCCTGTAATTCCAGCACTTTAGGAGGCTGAGGTGGGAGGTTTACTGAGGCCAGGGCTTCAAGACCAGCCAGGGCAACACAGCAAAACCTTGTCTCTACTAAAATTAGCCAGGCATAGTGGTGCATGCCTATAGTCTCAGCTACTTTGGGAGGTTGAGGTGGAAGGATCACCTGAGCCCAGGAAGTTGAGGTTGCAATGAGCTATGATCATACCACTATACTCCAGCCTGTGCAACAGCGTGAGACCTTGACTCAAACAAAACAAAACAAACAAACAAAAAATATGGTATAAGGTAAAGACCTAGTAAACTGATGATGACAGGCTGTAAAGGGTGTCAACTGCTAAGCCATGGAGCTTAGATTTCCTTCTTTAGGAAAGGAGAAGCAAAAGAGGCTGTACTAAGGAAGAAAACAAAAACAAAAGAGGCTGTACTTAGGAAGAAAATGTGGAGAAACCAGTATAAAGAAATTCTAGTAATTATCCAAGGTTGTAGCCGTCATTGCTACCTCTTCTTTGCTTCTAGTACATATGGTTATGCCACATTTGTAGTGCTAACCAGATTCTGAAGTATTATAGTCAACAGTCAACATCCATTTGTCACAGTCTGTTCGCTGTGGACACAAAAACTGAGCCTGATCTTTCTTCCACATAACACTCTGTGGTAGGCAGAATCTTAGGGGAATCTCTGTGATTCCAGATCCTTGGTGTTCATATCCTGTATAGTCTCCTATCTCTTGAGTGCGGGAATGATGTATGACTTGCTTTTATCCAAGTTAATATGGCAAAGGTAAGTGAACTTTGTAAATGTAATTCAGGCTGTACAAATCAGTTGATCTTGAGTTAATCAAAAGAGAACTGAGGGCAATCTCTAGCCAACAGTGAGCAAAAAGTTGGGGCTGGCAGTCATACAACTGAAGGATATAAATTATGTCAACAATGTGAACAACCCTAAAAGTAGACTCTCTTCCCCAATCAAGCCTCTAGATAAGAACATATCTTTGCTGACACCTTGACTGCAGCCATGTGGGACCCTGAGCACAGCACCCAGCTATACTGTGCCTAGAGTCCTGATCCATGGAAACTGTTCCCCAAACTACAAGTTGATTTTTCTTTAAGTGGTTTTTTCACTAGCTCTTTATTTTGCAGGATTAACTTCAGTTGACTGTAACATCTTTACTTCCTTTGTCGTCTTGGAAGACTTCTACTCTACTCCTATTTTAAGGTCACTTTTTTTCAGAGGTTGTTCTTAACTCTCCTCCTTTCAGGCAAAATTAGAGTCCTCTCATCTGTTTTCCCTAAGATCTTAATATCTTTTTATACCAATCACCAACAATAGTTCACAGATACCATTTATAGCAGATTGTATGCGCCATGAAGATAGGGACTATCATCTTTGTAAAGTCAGTGCCTTGCTTAGTGCCTGGCCTTAAGAGTTCAGTAAATGTTTAATGCCATAAAGTAAAAGGAGATAAAGAATCATAATAATAATTTTAAAAATGATGAATCATATTAAGTCAGAACACACAGAAACTTAGAGGTTACCTTCTCCAATTCTCAAATTTTTCTATTGCCTAAATATCTATATAGTTTTTCCTTCTGAGTTTAGAGGTAATATTATGATTTCTCTCTCTTTTATAGAGTAGAAAAACAAAACCAGAGAAGTAAAGAGATTTATCTGCTTTTAAGAAAAAAGATACTAACATTAGGCTTAACCCTTTCTATTATGCCAAAATTGTACAATAACACACTATTATAACAAGACTCAATAATCTAGAAGATATTTTAGAATTTCATAAAGTAACAGAAACAAGTCATTTTTATGAAAAAATTCTCCTCCATAAAGGAACTTCAAAATTAGAAATTACTTATTATATCAATCATATGAAGGATAATTTCAGAATTACATGTCGGGGGGTGAGTAGGAGATACATGAAATTTAGTCTGTTTTAAGCCAGGCTTGGTGGCTCAGCCTGTAATCCTGCGCCTTGGGAGGCTGAGGTGAGTGGATTGCCTGAGCCCGCGGGTTCGAGACCCGCCTGGGCAGGCAAAACCTCATCTCTACAATAAATCAAAAAAATCAGCCGGGCGTGGTAGCGCGTGCCTGTAATTCCGGCTCCTTGGAAGGCTGAGGCGGAAGGATCGCCGGAGCCCAGCAGGTGGAGGCTGCGGTGGCCGGGAGCGGCCACTGCACTCCAGTCTGGGCGATCGAGTGGGACTCCAACTCAAAAAAAAAAAAAAAAAAGAAAAGAAATTTAGTCTGTTTTATTAATATACTATGATCATCTTGATACTGTAAGGTAAATATAAAGGTTTATGGAGTACATTGTACAATATTCTCCTTTGTTAAGTGAGACATGCAAATTAAAACTATTTACCTTAAAGATCCAGATAATGGTGTTAAAGTGCCATCTCCCCTATCTACTGCATGAAAGAAATTCAACTGATCTCCTTCTCGATATACCAAAAATGTAACTTGTTTGTTGCAGGAGGTCTTCTCCCAGACCTCATCTTGAGTGGAATCCATGTACTCAGCCATTTCCCTAAGTGGATCTTCCATAGGAACTACAAATGGAAAGATTAATAAACAAGCTTTCAGTTAGTAGCCATTAGTATTGTAACAGGATATTATAATGTGCTGAATTAAAACAACAACCTTATGCATATAATATATACATGATATTCTTCAAATATGTTTCTGACTTTGTATAGTTAATAAGTATTCCCCAAGCTGCATTAATATGAAAGAAATGAAATGCATTCTTATGTTGCTATGTTTCGGCTTAAAACCAAAACAGGATGACTTTATGTTTTGGGTTTTCTTCCCCTGTGTGACTACAGCCTGTATATTTACTGATTCTATGACGTTATTATCAACAATTTTTTTTCTGTACACCTTCTGTTTCCTCTATTTTCAAATATTGGTTCAAATAATCCATAATTAAAAGCAACATAAATCTCACTTACTTTAGATTAAAAATAAAAACACACATACACAAAATTGAGAGACATAAGTAATCAGAACCTCTGTTTTTCTTTCTGGTTTTATATAAAGGCTGATTCTTAGAGCTGTTCCTTGATGTGAAGTCAGGTACACAATAACTTAGAACATGAAGGGACCACTTGGTGTACTAAAACTGCAATGTGTGAAATGGTCAGTATGTTGTTTCTTGAGAGCATTCTCCCAGGACCCCAAGTGTTCTGGTATGTATCCATATGTCCAATTAGGGCACATGGAGTTACACAGGGTGACCAGAGTCACTCTGAAGCCCCCACTACTGGCAGGATCTAGTGGTCCAGAGCTATCCTCAGGTTTGAAAGACATTGCAGCCATCATTACATACTGTTCTCATGCACAACAGCCCAGATTTTAGCCCTATGGTGAATGAGAATGGGCCTCAATAAATAGCTGGCTCATAGGATGGATGTTCCAGATGCTCCTGAACCTAACTCAGAAGTGTAACAGTTCCAGGAAAAAAAAAAAGTTCTCTACCAAAGACATTTTCATGTCCTGTTGCAGAAACATTTGTTCTCTCCTAAGAGAGACAACAATTTCCCAAGTTGCATAACCTTCATTTATTTACTAACAGAATCATGGTGTTTAACTACCCTTTAGAAAGAAGTCACAACAGAAAAATGTTAAACTCTGAAAGTAATAAAGTAAAGACATCAAAAGATGTTTTCATATCCTAAATTCAAGTAATAAAGTAAAAACATCAAAGATGTTTTCATATCCTAAATTCAATACCACTACTACTAAAACATAAATATTTTACAAATATAATATGATTTAGCTTATTTTATGAAAATAATTATTTGGATGTCTTGATTGGTTTTGGTAGACACAAAATGTATAAATAGTAAAAGACATTTTTCAAACAAGTTCTTGCCCTTCTTAACTTAATGCTCCAATTTCACATTACATTAAAAGATAAAAATTATGATATTGATTTTTAGAGGTGCTGCTACTGTCATTATTACACCCACATGAAAGCCTTTCCTAAACTGGCACAGGTTGTCTTACTCAGGGAGGCATTGTGGTTGCCTGTGTATGCACGTGTGTGTATATATATGTCTTCTCACAACAAAAAAATCCTTTAGAATTTTATCAGCTATAAAATTATGCATATAAAGTTTAGGACATAATTTAGTTTTAGAAAACAAAGTAATTTTTTCTGTGCTGCTTTAATAATGGTTACTTCAAAAAAATTAAAATCTGAATATTAATGCAACTCACATGACAGGTACTTTCTAAGCCATAATTTTGAAATAAGTCTAAACAGCTAAAAAATACAGTTTGCCAAATACAATATGGAGAAGTTCTAAATTTGGGTTCAGTTTTTCTTTTTCTTTTTTTTAACAAAGTTTTCAATGATTATAAGGTGGGTAACAATAAGCTTTTGATTTTTAAAAAGTTGATCAAATAAAGGCGAAATTATTAAAAACTTACTTTAAAATATTAAAAAATAGACAAGTTCTAGCTGCTGATTTCTCAATTCACAAACAAAGCATAGAAAGCTGCAGAAAAAGATGATCATGAAGCCGTTATTACAAAGCTTCAATTTCCAGATGGTAGTGATGCCTTCATTTTAATTAAAAAAAGAACAGTATAAAAACATATATATTTAACTCAGAATCTGTATCATAACTCCTTCTCATAAACATATAAAATAATTCTAGTTTTAATTTAAAAAGTAGGCATCTGACTAAACACTCTAGTTTAAACACTCTAGTTTAAACACAGTACTACACACAAATAACTTTTAAAAATATAATACAATAGAATTCAGATGACATTAAATACTATATAATTCTATCTTTACATAATGACTCAGTAAACACATAGGGTTCTTAAACTACCCTTAGAGTCATTGCTATAAACATTACCTTATGTAACATAGGACAATTACATAAATCCATGAATACAAAGTCCCTGAAATCAAGAGGGCTAGTTAATCAGTTCTGACATTATTACCTTTGTTTCCTCTAACCTATGCAAAAGAGTTCAACAGTCAAAGAAACACATCTCACTAAATCCTCTTAAGGCAGCTAAGAAAAAGATGGTAATAACCCAATTTTCTAACCAAAATTATGAACACAGATATAATTTGACATATGGAAGTAAGCCTGAAGTGGAACCAATACTTAATCTTCAGTTTTCTGGTTAGTAAAGGATCAAACAAATCTGGAGGTTTTTTCCAAAATGAGATGCACAGAGTAAAACTGCTCTGAGTAGTCACCTTCACTCGATGAGGATTCATGTGACATACCTGAATCAGGGACCAATGTGAATACTCCTAATTCTTCCCATGCTTAAAACCTTCTTGTCAATCAAATCTCACTCACATCATTTCCTCTGAGGACCCTTCCTACTAATCTACTTCCATAGACACAATCATGGTACCCTATTTTCTGCTTAGGACTTACAACCACTTGAAATTATACCAATTCTTCATATGTTTGTTGTAGGTAGTGTCATGAAGCAGAGACTTTCTCTCCCATGTTTACTGCACTTGGAACACTGAACTGATCATTTAGCAATTGTTGAAGAAATGAATGGACCTCAGAACCACCCACATTCTGAGAAAGAATTCAACAAAGCCATAATAATATCCATAAAACCTAATTGCATCACTAACCAGGTAAACAGGAAATGCTGGAATTTTGCATAACAATCATTATTCTAGCAATTGAAGACTTGGTAGATTTTTTTTAAAAGCAACAAGACTGGTATATATCTAAATACAATTATAATTATAAATATTATAATATTTATATCATGTCATTCCATTATCCTTCTCTATACTGGTGAGGTTTGTTTTTTAAATCTCCCTGGATTGAATCAAGAATGATAAGATTTTCTGGAATATATTTTAGAGTTCCAAACTATGCATTTAGATCTTAAATAACAATGCTTAGAGAATCAAATGTGATTCCTTTAAGACCTAATAGCAGCAAAGGAACCTGAATAAAATCGAGGCTATAGAAATACTAACTGACTTAGAGAATGATATTGTCAAATAGCTTTAGTATACATATGCCTACCTCTTCTAGTATTTATAGGTCCGCCACGCATAGCCAATACCAGCTTCAAGGTACAACCTTCTGAAATGCTGTGAATAGTTAACACAAAAATAAACCATAATCATAAAAATATACTCAGTTTTAAATGTACACATAATTATATGCTAGTTTATCAGCATAGTGCCTACTCTCTAAAGTATAAGATGATACAGCAAAGTGAATAAACATAAAATGTTAACATATTTACTTGCATTAATAATGAAAAAGTTAGAAAGTTCTCATAAGCCCTAAATAGGATATGAAATCCCAGAATAAAAGGGTCTCTGTGATCATGTTGTTTAGGTTTTTCATTTCATGTGTAAGGAAAAGGAGGTCCAGAGAAGAAAAGAAGTTTGCCCAAACCCCAAAGTGTTATAAAATGGCAGATCTAGTTAATAAAATAGAAAAAAGAAAAACAGCAAATCCACAAGATCTCCTGTCTCCCAGTACTCTTTCAGCTATTCCACAATGCCTCTCCCCCTTTTGCTCTAGAATTATGTGAGAGAGAAAGAAAGCAAAAGGTCAGAGAGTATATTGGCAATTAGTGGTGCACAGAACATCACTTAGTGATGAAAGGAGGGCTTAATGAGAAATGAAAGACTCGGTGGAGAGCAATTCTCTCTTACCCAAAAGTCTTGCAAAAACCAAAAGAAAAGGAAAATGACCATATGTGTCAAGAGTCCAATAAAGGAGCAAAGGAGGCAAGAAAATAATAGAAAAATGTAAAAAGGCAGAGGATAACCAGCTTGGCATGAAAAATGAAAGGATTAAACAAAAGTGTTAAAGAACAAAGATTAGGTATGGGATACTGAGCTAATGCATCTAAAGTTCAGGGTTTATAATGAAATCTAAAAATCAGAACTGTTCAGAAGAAGAGACATGATTCAAGTATTCAAAAGAAAAACATTGACATATGGAGTCATAATACTAATTACCTATACAGCTAATATGAAATTACACTCACTTGTAATCATTCAAGCAATAATTATCTTCAAGTTCCATGTTATTCCAAATTAAGTGCTGCTGACAGATGGGAATACCTTAAAGGAAGGTTATGAAAAACAGTGTTAAATAATTCAATAGCAACTCTAAAAGAGTATGATACAAATCTATTTTATTAAAGAACTAAAAGTACTAACAAATTAAACACACTTCTAAACTGAATGCTAGGTGCATAGCTAAAATGTATAGAATCATAGGTAAAACGTATGGTAAGATGTAGTAGACTTAGTCCAATCCATTCACTTTTGAAAAGAATAGGATTTTGTAGTAATTCTCTGGTCCTAAAACAAAGTATAAGATGAGGAAGCCCTTTAAAAGATAAGGTATAAATCAGCACAGCAGAGTTTAAGATTCAAGGTCTAGAAGACAGTTCTTTATTATTATTATTATTTATTTTATTTTTTTGAGTTGGAGTCTCACTCTGTCGCCCAGACTGGAGTGCAGTGGCACCCTCCTGGCCACTGCAGCCTTGACCTGCTGGGCTCTGGCGATCCTTCCGCCTCAGCATTCCCAGTAGCCGGCACTACAGGTGTGTGCTACCACGCCCGGCTAATGTTGGATTTGTTGTAGAGACAAGTTGCCCGGGCAGGTCTCAAACCTGTGGGCTCAGGCAATCCACTCACCTCGGCGAGCCACTGAGCCCTTTATTATGATTATCAATTTTTAAAACGTGGGGTAAAATTCAGGATTAGGTGTATAAGTGGGCATCGTACAAGTTTGGGCTTCCCTTTGGTTCCCAATTTGCTTGGTTTGAGATCAGGTACACTTTTTGATAATATGTTCCCCCTTCCTCCCACCCCGGCAGTATCCCACTACTGCCAATCCCTTTCTTAAAGTATTATGGTAAATATTCAGGGTCCGCTTATGAGTGAGAACTAGTGGTACTCTGCTCTTTGCTTCTGTGATAGATCACTGAGTATAATAGACTCTAAATCCATACAAGTTGCTGCGAAGTCCATGTTTGTCCTTTATGGCTGCGTAATACTCCATTGTGTGTATGTACCACATTTTTTAAAAATCCAGTCCAGTTTCAAGGGGCACCAGGGTTGGTTCTATGTTCTTGCTATTGTGAATAGTGCTGCAATAAAAGATATGCAGATATCTTTTTTATAGAATGATTTCAGTTCCTCGGGGTATATTCCCAATAGGGAGATGGCTGGGTCATATGGAAGGTCAATGTCTAGTTCTTTTAGAAATCACACTGTTTTCCAAAGAGGTTGGCACTAGTTTGCATTCCCACCAACAGTGTAGAAGCGTTCCTTTTTCTCCTCATCCTTGCCAGCATCTGTTGTTGTTTGTTTTATTAATGATAGTTATTCTTACTGGGGTTAGTTGGCATCTCAAAATGGTTTTAATATGCATTTCTCTGATGATGAGTGAGGCTGAGCACTTTTTCATGTATCTGGTGGCTGCCCATATATCTTCTTTTAAGAAGTATCTATTCATGTCTGTTGCCCATTTTTTAATGGTGCTGTTTTTTTCCTTTCAGCATGTTTGAGTATCTTGTAGATCCAGGATATTAGGCCTTTGTCAGACATACAATTGGCAAATATTTTTTCCCAGTCTGTGGGCTGTCTACATGCTCTCTTGATGGTTTCTTTGGCTTTGCAGAAGCTTGTAAGTTTGATGAGGTTCCACTTGTCTATCTTATCTCTTATGGCATGGGCACTTGGGGTTTTGATCAGGAACTGGTTGCCAGTTCCAATTTCCATAAGGGTGTCTCCTGGATTTTCTAAGGTTCTTATAGTTTGAGGATTTACGTTTAGGTCTTTGATCCATTTAGAGTTATTTTTCTGTATGGTGATAGGTAAGGGTTCCATTTTAATCTTCTGCATGTGGTCAGCCAGTTTTCCCAGCACCATTTACTGAATAGGTTCTCCTCTCCCCAGTGGTTGTTGGTGGAGGCTTGAGCAATTGAGGTTTTGCTTCCAGAATCTTTATCCTGTTCCATTGGTCCATATGCCTATTCTTGTGCCAATACCAAGCTGTTTTGATTATTGTAGCCTTATAGTAAAGTTAAAAGTCTGGAAGTCTAATACCTCCCGCTTTGTTTCTTTTGTTAAGGATTCTTTTGGCTATTCGTGGTTGTTTATGTTTCCATATGAATTTCTGTATTGTCATCTCCAGGTCTGAGAAGAATGATGTTGGTAATTTAGTGGGTATTGCACTGAATCTGTAGATTGCCTTTGGTAGGATGGAAATTTTAACAATGTTGATTCTTCCTATTCATGAGCATGGAATATTTTTCAATTTGTTTGTGTCTTCTTGGATTAGAACATAGTTCTAAATGCTGCAAAGTACAGTTTTCATTCAGTTATATTCAGTGTTTAAAGTATATTAACGTACAATTTTCAACACTGAAAATTATAGTCTATAAGTCAGCTTCTTTACATTTCTGTGATGTTAAAGTAATATTAAGACAGATTCCCCATGCCAGCATAATTTACTTTTACAAAGTGCACATCTGAATTCCCCAAGAAAATTTGAACTAGAAGTATTTAGCCAAGAAGTATTATCTATGCAATAGAACATTGAAAGGATATTGACATTTATGAGAACATTTTCAAATTTCTCACATACTGACCACCCAAATTATTTTTGCTTGTGATACTATAAAATGAGTGGACTAGAATAATAACAGTAGGTACTACATGTGCTAGCTTTTATAATTATAAGCCAGGTACCATCATATATGCTTGATCTATATTATCATAATTTAACTGCAACAACAATCTTGGTGAAGTGGCATCAAGTGTCCCTAGTTCACAGGTAATAAAAGTACAGAGAGATTGAATGGCACACCAAGAGTATGTAATGGGTCTGAGATATGAAGCCCCACAAAGCTGACTCCAGAGACTGCACTCACTCAACCTTTATGCTAATCAGTCTGTAGAAAATCAGCTTCCATAAAGCAAAAGTTGCTGTCTGAGGGATGTGTTTCAGTGGTGTTGACTGTTAATAGACCTAAATGTATATGAAATGTTCACTAAGTATTCTAAAAGGTCGTCATGGACTACAGCTCACAGGGGTTCAAGGGGTAGTTATACATATATATTCCAATTGGAACAGTCCACTTCTGTTGCTTGTAGCTAAAAGAGAACACCAGTAAGGAAAAGTGTTTAAGCTAGAAAAGATTGCACTTTAAAAGTATTTTCATACTTTTAAAAAATTTTAATATATCAAAGTCATCTCTTCAATCAAACGTGTAGGGTTTCATTAGCATACCTAGATAAAGCAACCTGGGCAACTAACACCATGTTTACATTCAATCAATATTGTAGAGCAGGGGTCCCCAACTCACTGGCTGCATACTAGTACTGGTCTGTGGCCTATTAAAAACTGGGTGACAGGCCAGGCGCAGTGGCTTAGGCCTGTAATCCTAGCACTTTGGGAGGCCAAGGTGATGGGATTGCCTGAGCCCACAGGTTCGAGAACAGACTGGGCAACCTGGCGAGACCTCATCTCTACAATAAATCAAAAAATTAGCCAGGCCTGGTAGCATGTGCCTGTAATTCCAGTTACTTGGAAGGTTGAGGCAGAAGGATCGCCTGAGTTCCGCAGGACGATGCTGGGATGGCCATGAGCATGCTACTAGACTCCAGCCTGGGCGATAGAGTGAGACTCCAACTCAAAAAAAAAAAAAAAAAAAAAAGAACTGGGTGACATAGGTGAGCAGTGGCAAGTGAGCTCTGCCTCCTGTCAGATCAGCAGCACATTAGATTCTCATAGGAGAGGGAACACTACTGTGAACCATGCATGCCAGCGATCTAGGTTGCCCGCTCCTTAGGAGAATCTAATGCCTGAGGATCTAAGGTGGAAATGAGGCAGTGATTGGTAGTAAGGTTTGAATGCACATCCCCGCCTCCAGCCCCCACTCCCCATTCCCTAGTCCCCACCGCCCCAATCGCTGTCTGTGGAAAAATTATCTTCCATGAAACCAGTCCCTGAAGCCAAAAAGGCTAGGGACAGCTGTAGAGTATTGTTTTGTAATGGAAACTTTAGAGCAGAAGTGAAGACACAGTAACAACATTGTAACCTGAGAACAAGGCAAGGATGCCCACTTTCTTTTTTTTTTTTGAGTTGGAGTCTCACTCTGTCACCCAGACTGGAGTGCAGTGGACGCTTCTGGCCACCCCAGCCTCCACCTGCTGGGCTCCGGTGATCTTTCCGCCTCAGCCTTCCAAGTAGCTGGAACTACAGGCGCGCGCTACCACGCCCGGCTAATCTTTTGATTTATTGTAGAGATGAGGTCTCGCCAAGTTGCCCAGGCGGGTCTCGAACCCACAGGCTCAGGCAATCCACTCAC